>CAUPSL010000723.1:0-5000 GCA_963514005.1 Raja brachyura | reverse complement strand
ACACACACTGCCACACACACACAGACACACACACACTGCCACACACACACAGACACAAGGAGACACAGACACAGACACACACACACAGACACAAGGAGACACAGAGATACAGATACACAGAGACACAGACACAGACACACAGACACAGACACTCACACACCCCCCTCCCCTGGTTGTGGGACGCTCCCACCGTTGTGTTAGGGGCTATGGGTGAGTGGTGCAATATTCCATCGGGGGAGCCCCTCCCCGTGTGACTGGGACCCAACGGGTCCCCCTGACTCAAATCTCAGTCCCGAATGGCCACAGATTCACGACTCTCTGGGTGGAAAGGTTTTCCACGTACTCCACAGATGCTGCCTGACCACTCATTTATTCCAGCACTCTGTGAAACGTCACCTATCCATGTTCTCCACAGATGCTGCCTGACCACTCATTTATTCCAGCACTCTGTGAAACGTCACCTATCCATGTTCTCCACAGATGCTGCCTGACCCGCTGAGTTACTCCAGCACTCTGTGAAACGTCACCTATCCATGTTCTCCACAGATGCTGCATGACCCGCGGAGTTATCCATGAATATTAATATATATTTGTTATTAATAATATATACAGGCGTAAATATTGTGTATATATATATAATTCATCGATAAACACATTATATTTAATTTAATACAGTTTGGTTTGATTTAGTGCAGTCACAGAAAGATACAGCACGGAAACAGGCCCTTCGGCCCAACTTGCCCACCCCGACCAACATGCCCCATCTACACTAGTCCCACCCCACAGACCAACATGCCCCATCTACACTAGTCCCACCCCGACCAACATGCCCCATCTACACTAGTCCCACCCCGACCAACATGCCCCATCTACACTAGTCCCACCCCACAGACCAACATGCCCCATCTACACTAGTCCCACCCCGACCAACATGCCCCATCTACACTAGTCCCACCCCACAGACCAACATGCCCCATCTACACTAGTCCCACCCCGACCAACATGCCCCATCTACACTAGTCCCACCCCGACCAACATGCCCCATCTACACTAGTCCCACCCCGACCAACATGCCCCATCTACACTAGTCCCACCCCGACCAACATGCCCCATCTACACTAGAGCTCTATCTAACTCTCTCTTGAAAGCATCCAGAGAACCTGCCTCCACCGCCCTCTGAGGCAGAGAATTCCACAGATTCACAACTCTCTGGGTGGAAAAGTTTCTCCTCATCTCCGTCGCAAATGGCCACAGATTCACAACTCTCTGGGTGAAAAAGTTTCTCCTCGTCTCCGTTCTAAATGGCCGACCACTTATTCTTCAAATGTGTGTGGCCCCTGATTCTCGACTCGCCCAACATCGGGAACATGTTTCCTGCCTCTGGCATGTCCAAAACATTAACAATCTCATATGTTTCAATAAGATCCCCTCTCATCCTTCTAAACTCCAGAGTGTACAAGCCCAGCCGCTGTATTCTCTTATCAGATGACAGTCCCGCCATCCCGGGAATTAACCTGGTGAACCTACGTTGGGCTCCCTCAATAGCAAGAATGTCCTTCCTCCAATTCCTCAAACTCCTCTTGTTATGAAGGCCAACAGGCCAAAACTGCACACAATACTCCAGGGCCCCGTACAACTGCAGAAAGAAGTCTTTGCTCCTGTACTCAAAGTGGGCGGAATGTTTTCTGTAACTTTGCAGAGAGTTTGTGGCACAGGTTAAAAAGTTTTGACAAGTACTGAGCACAAGCAGACGGGCGGGACTCACCGAGACTTGTTAGAGAGCAGGATAGACCTGTCCCACAGGTAACATGATCCCACTCGGACAAGATGCACAAAACATCTCATTGCTGGGCGGGGAAAACATTCAGCTCAGGGCAAACGATCTCTGTAAAACAGGTTAGAGGAGAAGACTGGAAGAGGTAACACTCCCTCTCTCTCTCTCTTGCTCTCTGCCCCCGCTCTCCCTCTCCCTCTCTCTCTCTCTCTCTCTCTCCCTCTCCCCCCCCCCCCCCCCTCTCTCTCTGCCCCCTCTCTCTCTTTCATCACATAAAGTGACAAACAGGAGACTATTATTACATCTGTTTATTTATGGTGTATATATGCTCTCTCTCTCTCCGTCTCTAATCTCTCGCTGTGCCCTCTACAGTACAATATTGGGCAACTCTACACAATAAGTCGACACAGTCTGGAGGCGTCGGGAGCAGGAGAGGGGGTCCAGATCCTGAGCAACGTTCCCGAACTGCGTCCCCTTCACGGGATGGGACGGTTCACGGAGAAACGGATTCACCTGGGCAGGTGAGAGAGGGAGAGAGAGGGGGAGAGCGAGAGAGAGAGGGGAGGTGAGACAGAGAGACAGAGAGAGAGAGAGGGAGAAGGGAAGAGAGAGTCTACTAACTATTCCTCCCTCTCTCTCCCTCACTCTCTCTCTCTCTCCCTCTCTCTCTCTCCCTCACTCTCTCTCCCTCTCTCCCTCTCTCCCATCCACATACAGCAAACTCCCACACTGGGCACGTATGTTCGTTCCACACATGTTGTACATCACAGAAAAGGCGTGGAACTGGTATCCTTACACAGAGACAGGTGAGCGAGGGGGAGAGAGGGAGTGGAGAGAGGAGGGGAGAGAGAGAGAGGGGGAGAGAGAGTGGGAGAGAGAGAGGGAGAGAGAGAGGGGGAGAGAGAGGGGGGGAGAGTGAGGGGGGAGAGAGAGAGTAGAGAGAGCGAATGAGGGTCATAATTCCTAATATCTCTCCATTAATTCTCGACTTTCCCTCCATTTCGCTCACTGGCTGCCATCCAGAATATTCGGTGAGTATTCCTCCCCCAACCCTCTCTCTCTCTCTCTCTCTCCCTTCCCTATGCAGGAGTAGAGGCCATTCGGCCCTTCGAGCCTTCGGCCCATTCAATGTGATCATGGCTGATCATCCACAATCAGTACCCCGTTCCTGCCTTCTCCCCGTATCCCCTGACACCGCTATCTTTAAGAGCCCTATCTAGCTCTCTCTTGAAAGTATCCAGAGAACCGGCCTCCACCGCCCTCTGAGGCAGAGAATCTCACAGATTCACAACTCTCTGCGTGAAAAAGTGTCTCCTCATCTCAGTCCCAAATGGCCACAGATTCACAACACTCTGGGTGGAAAAGTGTTTCCTCGTCTCCGTTCTAAATAGCCGACCCCTCATTCTTAAACTGTGGCCCCTGGTTCTGGATTCCCCCAACATCAGGAACATGTTTCCTGCCTCTAGCGTGTCCAAACCCTTAATAATCTTATGTGTTTCAATAAGAATCCCCCTCATCCTTCTAAACACCAGAGTATACAACCCCAGCCGCTCCATTCTCTCAGCATATGACAGTCCCACCATCTCTGGAATTAACCTTGTAAACCTACGCTGCACTCCCTCAACAGCAAGAATGTCCTTCCTCAAATTAGTGGACCAAAACTGCACACAATACTCCAGGTGTGGTCTCACCAGGGCTCTGTACAACTGCAGAAGGACCTCTTTCCCATTTTACTCAACTCCTCTCTTCCCTTCTTTCTCTCCACGTCTCTCTCCCCCCTCTCTCACTCTCTCCATCTCTCCCTCTCTCTCTCTCTCTCTCTCTCTCTCTCTCTCTCTCTCTCCACAGTGTTCCTTCCTTCCGAGGTTTTCAATACGGGTCCAAACACGCTTTGAAAATAACGCTGGAACAAATGAACAGGTAAATAATCGTCACCTATCCATGTTCTCCACAGACGCTGCCTGACCCACTGAGTTACTCCAGCACTCTGTGAAACGTCACCTATCCATGTTCTCCACAGATGCTGCCTGACCCGCTGAGTTACTCCAGCACTCTGTGAAACGTCACCTATCCATGTTCTCCACAGATGCTGCCTGACCCGCTGAGTTACTCCAGCACTCTGTGTCTGTCTCTGTCACTATTTCAGGTTTTCAAAGATGCCTGTCCTAAAGACGCCATTTGCAAACTAGATATCGTCTTCGACGACATCCCAGAAAGATATTACAAGTCGTCAGAGGAAATATATGATCATATTTTATTAGCCGAGTAAGCGCTGCAACATACGAGGAATTTGATTTTCCACAGGGCCACATAAATAAAAAGGTGAAATCAAAGGAGTATTGTGTGCAGTTTTGGTCTCCAAATTTGAGGAAGGACATCCTTGCTATTGAGGGAGCCCAGCATAGGTTCACCAGGTTAATTCCCGGGATGGCGGGACTGTCATATGCTGAGAGAATGGAGCGGCTGGGCTTGTACACTCTGGAGTTTAGAAGGATGAGAGGATATCTTATTGAAACATATAAGATAATTAAGGGGTTGGACACACTAGAGGCAGGAAACATGTTCCCGATGTTGGGGGAGTCCAGAACCAGGGGCCACACACAGTTTCACAATAAAGGGTCGGTCATTTAGAATCTGACATCCAGAGCAGCGGATGCAATAGATGAGGTTGGAGGAGGTGCAGGTGAACCTCTGCCGCACCTGGAACGACTGTTTGGGTCCTTGGATGGAGTCGAGGGGGGAGGTAAAGCGACAAGTGCCCCATCTCATGCGGTTGCCATATTTTGTCTTTCTGTTTCGGCCCAACAGGATCTGAGACAGTTTCGCTCGGTGAAGACAGGAAGGGGGCCGTTCACAGAGGGATGGAGAGATACGCAGACGCCAATCATGTGCTCGTACAAAATGGTGGCAGTCTCATTCGAGGTGTACGGGTTTCAGACCAGAGTGGAACACTGGGTTCACAAGGTAAAGGATCAGCCGATGGTGGACTTTCCCAATAGCACTCTGTGTCTATTTTCTTTCCGTTGACTGGATAGCATGAAACAAAAAAGCTTTTCACTGTACCTCGTCGACAATAAACTCAACTAAACTAAAAATGATTCAGCAATTGAAGGCTGTAAGATTTTAATCTTTCTCCCTCTCCTCTCCTCCCCTCTCCTCCCCTCTCCTTCCCTCTCCTCTCCTCTCCTCCCCTCTCCTCTCCTCTCCTCTCCTCCCCTCTCCTCTC
>CAUPSL010000721.1:17500-22926 GCA_963514005.1 Raja brachyura | reverse complement strand
GGCAGGGAACTGCAGGCGCTGGTCCAAACCGAAGAAAGACACAAAGTGCTGGAGTAACTCAGCGGGGACAGGCAGCGTCTCTGGAGAGAAGGAATGGGGCGACGTTTCGGGGGGGGTTGAGTCCCTTCTTCTGAACGTCACCCACAGAGATGCTGCCCGACCCGCTGAGTTACTCCAGCACTCTGTGTCCTTTTGTGCATCAAACAGCACCTGCAGTTCCTTGCGGAGGTCCTTAAAAATTTAGTTGAGGAACCGACATGCAGGGAAAAAAAGCTGCCTTGCTCAAAAAAACAGTCTACGAGGGAAAAACTGTTTCCTGCATTTTGTAGCTGTCCATGTTATTGCCATAGAGGGAGTGCAGCGAAGGTTCACCAGACTGATTCCTGGGATGTCAGGACTGTCTTATGAACAAAGACTGCATAGACTCGGTTTATACTCTCTAGAATTTAGGAGATTGAGAGGGGATCTTGTAGAAACTTACAAAATTCTTAAGGGGTTGGACAGGCTAGATGCAGGAAGATTGTTCCCGATGTTGGGGAGGTCCAGGACAAGGGGTCACAGCTTAAGGATAAGGGGGAAATCCTTTAGGACCGAGATGAGAAGGACTTTTTCCACACAGAGAGTGGTGGGTCTCTGGAACTCTCTGCCACAGAGGGTAGTTGAGGCCAGTTCATTGGCTATATTTAAGAGGGAGTTAGATGTGGCCCTTGTGGCTAAGGGGATCAGGGGGTACGGAGAGAAGGGCGGGTACGGGATACTGAGTTGGATGATCAGCCATGATCATATTGAATGGCGGTGCAGGCTCGAAGGGCCGAATGGCCTCTACTCCTGCACCTAATTTCTATGTTTCTATGTTCTCCACAGAGATGCTGCCTGTCCCGCTGAGTTACTCCAGCACTTTGTGTCCTTTTGTGCATCAAACAGCATCTGCAGTTCCTTAAAAAATTAGTTGAGGAACCGACATGCAGGGAAAAAAAAGCTGCCTTGCTCAAAAAAACAGTCTACGAGGGAAAAACTGTTTCCTGCATTTTGTAGCTGTCCATGTTCTCAGAGATATAGGATCTAGGAGTACAGGTGCATTGTTCGTTGAAGCTCGTGGCAGGTAAATAAGTCAAGTCAAGCCCCTTTTATTTCCAATTTTATGTAAAAAGCGTCTCTCGTTGGCCAAGGTTCTTTGTATTGGTGGATTGGTACCAACGTTACACATCAGTAGTTCATAGATTTACAATACATGCACACAGATCTCCCTCATTGGACCTCAAGGAATGATCGACAATAGATAATAGGTGCAGGGGTAGAGGCCATTTGGCCCTTCGAGCCAGCAGTGCCATTCATTGTGATCACGGCTGATCGTCCCCAATCAGTGTGCCCCATTCCTGCCTTCTCCCCATATCCCCCTGACTCCCGCTATAGAAACATAGAAACATAGAAATTAGGTGCAGGAGTAGAGGCCATTCGGCCCTTCGAGCCTGCACCGCCATTCAATGTGATCACGGCTGATCATCCAACTCAGTATCCCGTACCTGCCTTCTCTCCATACCCTCTAATCCCCTTTAGCCACAAGGGCCACATCTAACTCCCTCTTAAATATATCCAATGAACTGGCCTCAACTACCCTCTGTGGCAGAGAGTTCCAGAGACCCACCACTCTCTGTGTGAAAAAAGTCCTTCTCATCTCGGTCCTAAAGGATTTCCCCCTTATCCTTAAACTGTGACCCCTTGTCCTGGACCTCCCCAACATCGGGAACAATCTTCCTGCATCTAGCCTGTCCAACCCCTTAAGAATTTTGTAAGTTTCTATAAGATCCCCCTTCAATCTCCTAAATTCTAGAAAGTATAAACCGAGTCTATGCAGTCTTTGTTCATAAGACAGTCCTGACATCCCAGGAATCAGTCTGGTGAACCTTCTCTGCACTCCCTCTATGGCAATAATGTCCTTCCTCAGATTTGGAGACCAGAACTGTACGCAATACTCCAGGTGTGGCCTCACCAAGAACCTGTACAACTGCAGTAGAACCACCCTGCTCCTGTACTCAAATCCTTTTGCTATGAATGCTAACATACCATTGGCTTTCTTCACTGCCTGCTGTACCTGCATGCCTACTTTCAATGACTGGTGTACCATGACACCCAGGTCGCGCTGCATCTCCCCTTTTCCTAATCGGCCACCATTTAGATAGTAGTCGGTTTTCCTATTTTTGCCACCAAAGTGTGGCATCTTTAAGTGCGGGATCTTTAAGATCCCGATCTAGCTCTCTCTTGAAAGCATCCAGAGAACCGGCCTCCACCGCCCTCTGAGGCAGAGAATTCCACAGACTCACAACTTCAGGACCGAGATGAGGAAGACATTTTTTCACACACACAGAGGGATTGGACAGGCTAGATGCTGGAAGATTGTTCCCGATGTTGGGGAGGTCCAGGACAAGGGGTCACAGCTTAAGGATAAGGGGGAAGTCTTTTAGGACCGAGATGAGAAGGACTTTTTTCACACAGAGAGTGGTGGGTCTCTGGAACTCTCTGCCACAGAGGGTAGTTGAGGCCAGTTCATTGGCTATATTTAAGAGGGAGTTAGATGTGGCCCTTGTGGCTAAAGGGATCAGGGGGTATGGAGAGAAGGCAGGTACGGGATACTGAGTTGGATGATCGGCTGTGATCATATTGAATGGCGGTGCAGGCTCGAAGGGCCGAATGGCCTCTACTCCTGCACCTATTGTCTATGTTTCTAAATTCTTCCTCATTCCCAAATTCCTTCTCAAATTCCTCCCCAAAGAAACATAGAAGCATAGAAAATAGGTGCAGGAGTAGAGGCCATTCGGCCCTTCGAGCCAGCACTGCCATTCATTGTGATCATGGCTGATCGTCCCCAATCAATAACCCGTGCCTGCCTTCTCCCCATATCCCTTGACCGCACTAGCCCCTAGAGCACCTATTGTCAATGTTTCTATGTTTCTCTGTGAGAAAAAGTGTTTCCTCGTCTCTGTTCTAAACGGCCGACCCCTTATTCTTAAACTGTGTGTGTGTGGCTCCTGGTTCTGGACTCCCCCAACATTGGGAACATGTTTCCTGCCTCTAGCGTGTCCAAACCCTTAACAATCTTACATGTTTCAATGAGATCCCCTCTCATCCTTCTAAAGTCCAGAGTGTACAAGCCCAGCCGCTCCATTCTCTCAGCGTATGACAGTCCCACCATCCCGGGAATTAACCTGGTGAACCTACGCTGGGCTCCCTCAATAGCAAGAATGTCCTTCCTCAAATTAGGGGACCAAAACTGCACACAATACTCCAGGTGTGGTCTCACCAGGGCCCTGTACAACTGCAGAAGGACCTCTTTGCTCCTGTACTCAAAACTCCTCTTGTTGTAAAGGCCAACAGGCCAAAACTGCGCACAATACTCCAGGTGTGGTCTCACCAGGGCCCTGTACAACTGCAGAAGGACCTCTTTGCTCCTGGACTCGACTCCTCTTGTTATGAAGGCCAATGGGCCAAAACTGCACACAATACTCCAGGTGTGGTCTCACCAGGGCCCTGTACAACTGCAGAAGGACCTCTTTGCTCCTGGACTCGACTCCTCTTGTTATGAAGGCCAATGGGCCAAAACTGCACACGATACTCCAGGTGTGGTCTCACCAGGGCCCTGTACAACTGCAGAAGGACCTCTTTGCTCCTGGACTCAACTCCTCTTGTTATGAAGGCCAATGGGCCAAAACTGCACACAATACTCCAGGTGTGGTCTCACCAGGGCCCTGTACAACTGCAGAAGGACCTCTTTGCTCCTGTACTCAACTCCTCTTGTTATAAAGGCCAACATGCCATTGGCTTTCTTCACTGCCTGCTGTACCTGCATGCTTACTTTCATAGATTGATGAACAAGGACCCCCAGATCCCCTTTTCCCAACTTGACGCCATTTAGATAGTAATCTGCCTTCCTGTTTTTGCCACCAAAGTAGATAACCTCACATGTATCCGCATTAAACTGCATCTGCCGTGCATCTGCCCACTCCCCCAACCTGTCCAAGTCACCCTGCATCCTCATAGCACCCTCCTCACAGTTCACACTGCCACCCAGCTCTGTGCCATCTGCAAATTTGCTAATGTTACTTTGAATCCCTTCATCCAAATCATCGATGTATATTGTAAATAGCTGCGGGTCCCAGCACCGAGCCTTGCAGTACCCCACTAGTCACTGACGGCCATTCTGAAAATGACCCGTTAATCCCTGCTCTTTGCTTCCCGTCTGGAGGCAGGAAACATGTTCCCGATGTTGGGGCGGTCCAGAACCAGGGGCCACACACACACACACACAGTTTAAGAATAAGGGGTCGGCCATTTAGAACGGAGACGAGGAAACACTTTTTCTCACAGAGAGTTGTGAGTCTGTGGAATTCTCTGCCTCAGAGGGCGGTGGAGGCCGGTTCTCTGGATGCACGTTCAAGAGAGAGCTAGATAGGGCTCTTGAAGATAGCGGAGTCAGGGGATATGGGGAGAAGGCAGGAACGGGGAACTGATTGGGGATGATCAGCCGTGATCACATTGAATATGGCCACAGATTCACACAACTCTCTGGGTGGAAATGTTTCTCCTCATCTCAGTCCCAAATGGCCACAGATTCACACAACTCTCTGGGTGGAAATGTTTCTCCTCATCTCAGTCCCAAATGGCCACAGACTCACAACTCTCTGGGTGGAAAAGTATTTTCTCACCTCAGTCTTAAATGACCTCCCCTTTATTCTAAGACTGTGGCCCCTGGTTCTGGACTCGCCCAACATTGGGAACATTTTTCCTGCATCTAGCTTGTCCAGTCCTTTTATAATTTTGTATGTTTCTATAAGATCCCCCCCATCATCCTTCTAAACTCCAGTGAATACAAGCCTAGTCTTTTCAATCTTTCCTCATATGACAGTCCCGCCATCCCAGGGATCGATCTGGTGAACCTACGCTGCACTGCCTCAATCACAAGGACGTCCTTCCTCAAATTAGGGGACCAAAACTGTACACAATACTCCAGATGTGGAACTTGGGCGTGTTGGGCCTATGATGGGCGTTTTGGGAAATAAGGTCAGATAAGGGATCTTTGCTGCTTCCTGGAATTGGAGAAAATAGTTCTTCTCAGAAGTTCGACGGAAACCTATCAGATTTGTACTTCCGATCCAATTTTCTGCATTCTCTCCTTAAGGCTCTGGTGGTGTGAATGAGCCATGGCCAGCCTTTAGACAATGGACAATAGGTGCAGGAGTAGAGGCCATTCAGCCCTTCGAGCCTGCACCGCCATTCACCGTGATCACGGCTGATCATCCCCAATCAGTTCCCCGTTCCTGCCTTCTCCCCATATCCCCTGACTCCGCTATCTTTAAGAGCCCTATCCAGCTCTCTCTTGAAAGCATCCAGAGAACCTGCCGCTCTCTATATCTCTGTCTCACTCCCTGTCT
>CAUPSL010000721.1:5000-12500 GCA_963514005.1 Raja brachyura | reverse complement strand
TGAACTGTGAGTGCCACGACTCGGTCTGAGCTGGGAATCTACACAACACTGAGAGTCTACTGAACTGTGGGTGGCATGACTCGGGCTGAGCTGGGAATCTACACAACACTGAGAGTCCACTGAACTGTGAGTGCCACGACTCGGTCTGAGCTGGGTATCTACACAACACTGAGTGTCCACTGAACTGTGAGTGCCACGACTCGGTCTGAGCTGGGTATCTACACAACACTGAGTGTCTACTGAACTGTGAGTGCCACGACTCTGTCTGAGCTGGGAATCTACACAACACTGAGTGTCTACTGAACTGTGAGTGCCACGACTCGGTCTGAGCTGGCAATCTACACAACACTGAGTGTCTACTGAACTGTGAGTGCCACGACTCGGTCTGAGCTGGGAATCTACACAACACTGAGTGTCTACTGAACTGTGAGTGCTTTTTATGTGGTCGGGAAACCAGTCCCTTCGGCCCCACAACACCCATACTAGCGCTCCAGAAAGCCCCCCAATGGGTCCCACTTAGTCTAGTATATATATATATATATAAATAAATAAACAGATAAAATGGAATAAGCTGTTCTAGTTCAGAGTCTGGTTGATGGTGAGTTTAACAGCCTGATGGCCGTGGGGGAGTAGCTATTCCTGAACCTGGTCGTTGCAGTCTTCAGGCTCCTGTACCTTCTACCTGAAGGTAGCGGGGAGATGAGTGTGTGGCCAGGGTGGTGTGGGTCCTTGATGATGCTGCCAGCCTTTTTGAGGCAGCGACTGTGATAAATCCCCTCGATGGAAGGAAGGTCAGAGCCGATGATGGACTGGGCAGTGTTTACTACTTTTTGTAGTCTTTTCCGCTCCAGGGCGCTCAAGTTGCCGAACCAAGCCACGATGCAACCGGTCAGCATGCTCTCTACTGTGCACCTGTAGAAGTTAGAGAGAGTCCTCCTTGACAGACCGACTCTCCGTAATCTTCTCAGGAAGTAGAGGCGCTGATGAGCTTTCTTTATGATTGCATCTGTGTTCTCGGACCAGGAGAGACCTTCACAGATGTGCACGCCCAGGAATTTGAAGCTCTTGACCCTTTCAACCATCGACCCATTGATATAAACGGGACTGTGGGTCCCCATCCCACTCCTTCCAAAGTCCACAACCAGTTCCTTGTTTGGTTTTTTTTCGACTTCCATCACAACGAGGAATAGAAACATAGAAATTAGGTGCAGGAGTAGGCCATTCGGCCCTTCGAGCCTGCACCGCCATTCAATGTGATCACGGCTGATCATCTAACTCAGTATCCTGTACCTGCCTTCTCTCCATACCCCCTGATCCCTTTAGCCACAAGGGCCACATCTAACGCCCTCTTAAATATAGCCAATGAACTGGCCTCAACTACCCTCTGTGGCAGAGAGTTCCAGAGACCCACCACTCTTTGTGTGAAAAAAGTCCTTCTCATCTCGGTCCTAAAAGACTTCCCCCTTATCCTTAAGCTGTGACCACTTGTCCTGGACTTCCCCAACATCAGGAACAATCTTCCTGCATCTAGCCTGTCCAACCCCTTAAGAATTTTGTACGTTTCTATAAGAACCCCCCTCAATCTTCTAAATTCTAGAGAGTACAAGCCGAGTCTATCCAGTCTTTCTTCATAAGACAGTCCTGACATCCCAGGAATCAATCTGGTGAACCTTCTCTGCACTCCCTCTATGGCAAGAATGTCCTTCCTCAGATTAGGAGACCAAAACTGTACGCAGTACTCCAGGTGTGGCCTCACCAAGACCCTGTACAACTGAAGTAGAACCTCCCTGCTCCTATACTCAACTCCTTTTGCTATGAATGCCAACATACCATTGGCTTTCTTCACTGCCTGCTGCACCTGAATGCCTACTTTCAATGACTGGTGTACCATGACACCCAGGTCGCACTGCATCTCCCCTTTTCCTAATCGGCCACCATTCAGATAATAGTCTGCTTTCCTGTTTTTGCCACCAAAGTGGATAACCTCACATTTATCCACATTATACTGCATCTGCCATGCATTTGCCCACTCACCCAGCCTATCCAAGTCACCTTGCAGCCTCCTAGCATCCTCCTCACAGCTAACACTGCCCCCCAGCTTAGTGTCATCCGCAAACTTGGAGATGTTGCCTTCAATTCCCTCGTCCAGATCATTTATGTATATTGTAGATAGCTGGGGTCCCAGCACTGAGCCTTGCGGTACCCCACTAGTCTGTGTGGAGGAGTCACTGTGGTGGGTGTTCAGACAAAGCGGGACCCGTTGTGTCCCAGTCACACAGGAAGCCTTAGATCAATGGTGTACCGGTGATATTCCACCATGCACACATAGCCCCTAACTCCACAGATGCAGCTCATTCCACCACGCATTGATAGCCCCTAACTCCACAGATGCATCTCATCCACCACACACCCAGAGCCCCTAACTCCATAGATGCAGCTCATTCCACCACACATTTATAGCCCTTAACTCCACAGACGCATCTCATCCACCACACACCCATAGCCCCTAACTCCACAGACACATCTCATCCACCACACACCCATAACCCCAAACTCCATAGATGTAGTTCATTCCACCACGCACCCATAGCCCCTAACTGCACAGATGCACCTTTTCCACCACGCACCCATAGCCCCTAACTGCACAGGCACATCTCATCCACCACGCACCCATAGCCCCTAACTCCACAGACGCAGCTCATTCCACCACACACCCATAGCCCCTAACTCCACAGACACATCTCATCCACCACACACCCATAACCCCAAACTCCATAGACGCAGTTCATTCCACCACGCACCCATAGCCCCTAACTGCACAAACACATCTCATCCACCACACACCCATAGTCCCCAACTCCACAGACGTAGCTCATTCACCACGCACCCATAGCTCCTAACTCCACAGACACATCTCATCCACCACGCACCATAGCCCCTAACTGCATAGGCGCACCTCATTCCACCACAGTCAAACAAAGTCAAACAAACTTTATTGTCATTTAGAAATACATCGATATATGCATTTCCAAACGAAATTCCGTTGCATTTGGTTCCCTGTGCAACACGATCATTAACAGAAGGATAAACATGGATAAAAACAACAAAAGGATAAATAGACAATGGTGGCAGCCCATAGCACCACGCACCCATAGCCCCTAACTGCACAGATGCAGCTCATTCCACCACGCACCCATAGCCCCTAACTCCACAGACGCAGCTCATTCCACCACGTACCCATAGCTCCTAACTTCACAGACGCAGCTCATTCTACCACACAACAATAGCCCCTAACTACACAGGCACATGTCATCCACCACACAACCATAGCCCCTGACTCCACAGACACAGCTCATCCACCACACACCCATAGCCCCTAACTGCTCAGACGCAGCTCATTCTACCACACACCCATAGCCCCTAACTCCACAGACACAGCTCATCCACCACACACCCATAACCCCAAACTCCATAGACGCAGCTCATTCCACCATGCACCCATAGTCCCTAACTCCACAGACACAGCTCATTCCACCACGCACCCATAGCCCCTAACACCACAGACACAGCTCATCCACCACACACCCATAGCCCCTAACTGCACAGACGCAGCTCATTCTACCACACACCCATAGCCCCTAACTCCACAGACACAGCTCATCCACCACACACCCATAACCCCAAACTCCATAGACGCAGCTCATTCCACCATGCACCCATAGCCCCTAACACCACAGACACAGCTCATCCACCACACACCCATAGCTCCTAACTCCACAGACGCAGCTCATTCCACCACACACCCATAACCCCCAACTGCACAGGCACATGTCATCCACCACGCACCCATAACCCTTAACTGCACAGACGCACCTAGTTCCACCACGCACACATAGCCCCTAACTCCACAGACGCATCTCATCCACCACAGTCAAACAAAGTCAAACAAACTTTATTGTCATTTAGAAATACATCGATATATGCAGTTCCAAACGAAATTCCGTTGCATTTGGTTCCCTGTGCAACACGATAATTAACAGAAGGATAAACATGGATAAAAATAATAAAAGGATAAATAGACAATGGTGGCAGCCCATAGCACCACGCACCCATAGCCCCTAACTCCATAGATGCAGCTCATCCACCACGCACCGACAGCCCCTAACTGCCCAGACGTATCTCATTCCACCACGCACCCATAGCCCCTAACTCCACAGACGCATCTCATCCACCACGCACCTATAGCCCCTAACTCCACAGACACATCTCATCCACCACACACCCATAACCCCAAACTCCATAGATGTAGCTCATTCCACCACACAACCATAGCCCCTAACTGCACAGATGCAGCTCATTCCACAACACACCCATAGCCCCTAACTCCACAGACGCATCTCATCCACCACGCATCGATAGCCCCTAACTGCCCAGACGTATCTCATTCCACCACGCACCCATAGCCCCTAACTCCACAGACGCATCTCATCCACCACGCACCGATAGCCCCTAACTGCCCAGACGCATCTCATTCCACCACGCACCCATAGCCCCTAACTCCACAGACGCACCACATTCCACCACGCACCCATAGCCCATAACTCCACAGACGCACCGCATTCAATCTTCTAAAATCTTTTAATTCTTTTTTTCCCCCAAAAATCAGAAATAAAACAACAAAAACAGTGCAAAAGCAATAATGATACACATAACAATGATATTGACACATAGGGATCAAGATTATATTATTGTTTTTAAGAGGGAACTGCAGATGCTGGAAAATCGAAGGTCGACACAAATGCTGGAGAAACTCAGCAGGTGCGGCAGCATCTATGGAGCGAAGGAGATAGGCGACGTTTCGGGCCGAAACCCTTCTTCAGACTGATGGAGGGTGGGGGCGGGGGGGGGGGGGGGGGGGAGGAAAAATGAGGAGGGGGAGGCCGAGGGCTGAGGGAGAGCTAGGAAGGAGAGGAGACAATAATGAACGGAATTGAGAGAATTCGATGTTTCTGCCACTAGGGTGCAGGCTGCCCAAGCGGAATACGAGGTGCTGCTCCTCCAACTTGCGGTGTTGCTCACTCTGGCCGTGGAGGAGGCCCAGGACAGAGAGGTCGGACACGGATACGGAATGGGGGGGGGGGGGAGTTGAAGTGCTGAGCCACCGGGAGGTCGGGTTGGTTAATGCGGACCGAGCGGAGGTGTTTGGCGAAACGATCGCCCAGCCTCCGCTTGGTCTCACCGATGTAGATCAGCTGGCATTACATTAGAAACATAGAAACATAGACAATAGGTGCAGAAGTAGAGGCCATTCGGCCCTTCGAGCCAGCACCGCCATTCAATATGATCATGGCTGATCATCCAACTCAGTATCCCATACCTGCCTTCTCTCCATACCCCCTGATCACTTTAGCCACAAGGGCCACATCTAACTCCCTCTTGAATATAGCCAATGAACTGGCCTCAACTACCTTCTGTGGCAGAGAATTCCATAGATTCACCACTCTCTGTGTGAAAAAATACTCAGTCCTAAAATACTTCCCTCTTATCCTTAAACTGTGACCCCTTGTTCTGGACCTCCCCAACATCGGGAACAATCTTCCTGCATCCAGCCTGTCCAACCCCTTAAGAATTTTGTAAGTCTCTATAAGATCCCCCCTCAATCTTCTAAATTCCAGCGAGTACAAGCCGAGTCTATCCAGTCTTTCTTCATATGGAAGTCCTGCCATCCCAGGAATCAGTCTGGTGAACCTTCTCTGCACTCCCTCTACGGCAAGAATGTCCTTCCTCAGATTTGGAGACCAAAACTGTACGCAATACTCCAGGTGTGGTCTCACCAAGGTCCTGTACAACTGCAGTAGAACCTCCCCCTCTATGGCAAGAATGTCCTTCCTCAGATTTGGAGACCAAAACTGTACGCAATACTCCAGGTGTGGTCTCACCAAGGTCCTGTACAACTGCAGTAGAACCTCCCCCTCTATGGCAAGAATGTCCTTCCTCAGATTTGGAGACCAAAACTGTACGCAATACTCCAGGTGTGGTCTCACCAAGGTCCTATACAACTGCAGTAGAACCTCCCTGCTCCTATACTCAAATCCTTTTGCTATGAATGCCAACATACCATTGGCTTTCTTCACTGCCTGCTGCACCTGCATGCCTACTTTCAATGACTGGTGTACCATGACACCCAGGTCTCGTTGCATCTCCCCTTTTCCTAATCGGCCACCGTTCAGATAATAGTCTACTTTCCATTTCATTACAGGATTACATTAATAACAGGTGTAACCTTAATATGAGTCCAGTGCCAAAATACGCATTGAATATAGACCATCCGAGTCTCTATGCAAATATAAACGTTTAAAATACAACTTATAGATGTGAAAAAAACCCCACAAAGGTAAAAAGACCCAAAAAAGGAAAAAAGGAAGAAACAACCCCCCCCCACCTCCCAGCAAAACAGAATCTGAGCTGAGAATTTCACACTGCGTCTATGGAGTTAGGGGCTATGGGTGTGTGGTGGAATGAGATGCGTCTGTGCAGTTAGGGGCTATGGGTGCGTGGTGGAATGAGGTGGTTCTGTGGAGTTAGGGGCTATGTGTGCATTGTGGAATGAGGTACGTCTGTGTAGTTAGGGGCTATGGGTGCGTGGTGGAATGAGGTGCACCTGTGGAGTTTGGGGCTATGGGTGCGTGGTGGAATGAGAGACGCATCCTCAGTGTTGTGACCTGGGGTCATCGGGTGTTTTCGGGCCTCACAACATCGGACACCCTCGCCCAGGCCGGGGTTGATCAGGCCCCGACTTGCGTCACCAGCGGCAACCGCCCACCGATCGGCCATCTTAGTAACCACTCTGCAGGGGGTTTGGGAGACCCGAGTGCGTGGAGGGACTGGGCTCTGTGGGGGGGCTCCTCTTTCTCCTTCTCCGAGCATTTCATTCTCGCCTGATGGTTCATTCAGGCCACGATGGTTCATTAGGCCTTTCCGTAGCTTTGTTGGGCGCCTTTCTCACGAAAGACACGGACTGGGGGCGCTAACCCAGCCTCTCCCGGGTGCCGTCTTTCCGTGCCGTCAACCGTCTCTCCAGTAGTCCCCAAACTATTCTCGGTTGTCACCCCGTCTATTCCTCGGTGCCACTGGCTGAGCCAGACTTCAATGTGAAGAATGTTGAGGTGAATATTGAGGTAAATATTACCACCATCTTGAGGTAAAATAGTTTTTAGAACGGTTGGAGAGGGAGCGTGAAAGGGTTGAATAAATGTTCCCCAAGTCCTATCAAATTTATCCGAGGGTTCAACAATGTCACCTGATTTTTTCCCCTAAATTTAAACAGGATATCGTTTAAATACCACCACGCACCGATAGCCCCAAACTCCACAGACGTACCTCATTCCACCACACGCCCATAGCCCCTAACTCCACAGGTGCACCTCATTCCACCACGCACCCATAGCCCCTAACTCCACAGACGTACCTCATTCCACAATGCACACATAGCCCCTAACT
>CAUPSL010000720.1:0-19809 GCA_963514005.1 Raja brachyura | reverse complement strand
CCGACTTAATCAAGGACCTTCCTCAAGGACCATAACAAAGGCTCGGTGCTGGGGACCGCAGCAGCTATTTACAATATACATCAATGATTTGGACTGAGGGATTCAAAGTAACATTAGCAAATTTGCAGATGACACAAAGCTGGGTGGCAGTGTGAACTGTGAGGAGGATGCTATGAGAATGCAGGGAGACTTGGACAGGTTGGAGGAGTGGGCAGATGCATGGAGGATGAAGTTTAATGCGGATAAATGTGAGGTTATCCACTTTGGTAGCAAAAACAGGAAGTCAGATTATTATCTAAATGTGTGTCAAGTTGGGGAAAAGGGGGAAGTACAACGGGATCTGGGGGTCCTTGTACATCAGTCTATGAAAGTAAGCATGCAGGTACAGCGGGGCAGTGAAGAAAGCTAATGGCATGTTGGCCTTTTATAACAAGAGGAGTCGAGTATAGGAGCAAAGAGGTCCTTCTGCAGTTGTACAGGGCCCCTAGTGAGACCACACCTGGAGTATTGTGCGCAAGTTTTGGTCCCCCTAATTTGAGGAAGGACATTCTTGCTATTGAGGGAGTGCAGCGTAGGTTCACCAGGTTAATTCCCGGGATGGCGGGACTGTCATACGCTGAGAGACTGGAGCGGCTGGGCTTGTACACTCTGGAGTTTAGAAGGATGAGAGGGGGATCTCATTGAAACATATAAGATTATTAAGGGCTTGGACACGCTAGAGGCAGGAAACATGTTCCTGATGTTGGGGGAATCCAGAACCAGGGGGCCACACACAGTTTAAGAATAAGGGGGTAAAGCCATTTAGAACGGAGACGAGGAAACACTTTTTCTCACAGAGAGTTGTGAGTCTGTGGAATTCTCTGCCTCAGGAGGGGCGGTGGAGGCCGGTTCTCTGAGATGCTTTCAAGAGAGAGCTAGATAGGGCTCTTTAAAGATGCTTTCAAGAGAGAACTAGATAGGGCTCTTAAAGATAGCGGAGTCAGGGGATATGGGGAGAAGGCAGGAACGGGGTACTAATTGGGGATGATCAGCCATGATCACATTGAATGGCCATGCTGGCTCGAAGGGCCAAATGGCCTCTACTCCTGCACCTGTTGTCTATTGTCTATTGAAACAGGCCCTTTGGCCCATCTTGACCACACTGGCCAACGTGTCCCAGCTATACTAGTCCCACCCGCCAGTGTTTGGCCCATATCCCTCCAAACCCGTCCTATCCATGTACCTGTCTAACTGTTTCTTAAACGTTGGGATAGTCCCAGCCTCAACTACCTTGGTGGTGGTGTGGGGTTGGGGTGGGGGGGGGGGGGTGTGGTATGTGTGGGACCGAGTGGGCCACGTCTACTGCGAATTCTTGCGATCTTTGGGCAGGGCTGTTCACAAACCAAGCCGTGATGCAGCCCGCTATTGGGGTCCCGAAAATCGATCCCGACCGCGCGTGCCTGTCTGCGCGGAGTTCGCACGCTCTCTCCCCGTGACCCGCGTGGGTTTTCTCCGGGGTCTCCGGTTTCCTCCCGCATTCCAAAGACGTGCGGTGCAGGGTACGCTGGTCCGCGCGGCCCGCACGATATCTCCGAGCCAAACCAGAAAAAAGCTGCGGGATCGCGGGACCAGGTTGCTGCCCGAGTGGAGTTTGCACGTTCTCTCCCCGTGACTGCGTAATTTAATATCGGCTCTAACATTGGTGTCACGTGTACCGAGGTTCAGTGAAAGAATTTGCCCAGTCAAATGTTACTGTACTCGCGAACAATCGAGCCAGGTCGAGCAAAGAGAAAAATACCAGAGTCTTATAGTTATGGGCGAAGTGCAGGATTTTAAAAAAAGCGCAGGGGCCACAATGAGGTAGGTTGGAAGATCGGGGATTGCACCCATATTTATCCAGAATCTGATGATAGAAGGGGAAGAAGCTGATCCTGATTCTGGTGGTGCGCGCTTTCATGCTCCTGCACCTTCTGCCGGACGGGGGTTTTGAAAAATTATCACTAATGCATCCACTATTTCTGGGGCTACTTCCTAAAGTACTCTGGGATGCAGCCTATCTGGCCCTGGGGATTTATCAGCCTTTAATCCATTCAATTTACCCAACACCACTTCCCGGCTGACCTGGATTTCGCTCAGTTCCTCCATCTCATTTGACCCCCGGTCCCCTGCTATTTCCAGCAGATTATTTACGTCTTCCTTAGTGAAGACAGAACCAAAGTAGTTATTCAATTGGTCTGCCATGTCCTTGTTCCCCATGATCAATTCACCTGTTTCTGACTGCAAGGGACCAACATTTGTTTGAACTAATCTCGTTCTCTTCACATATCTATAAAAACTTTTGCAGTCAGTTTTTATGTTCCCTGCCAGTTTTCTTTCATAATCTATTTTCCCTTTCCTAATTAAGCCCTTTGTCCTCCTCTGCTGGATTCTGAATTTCTCCCAGTCCTCCGGTAGGCTGCTTTTTCTGGCTACTTTGTACGCCTCATCCTTTGTTTTGATACTATCCCTGATTTCCCTCCTTATCCACGGATGCACCACCTTCCCTGATTTATTCTTTTGCCAAACTGGTATGAACAACTTTTGTACTTCATCCATGCAGTCTTTAAATGCCTTCCATTGCACATCCACTGTCAACCCTTTAAGAATCACCTGCCAGTCTATCTTGGCCAATTCACATCTCATACCCTCAAAATTACCTTTGTTCAAGTTAAGAACCATTGTTTCTGAATTAACAATGTCACTCTCCATCCTAATGAAGAACTCAACCAAAGAAACATAGAAACATAGAAAATAGGTGCAGGAGTAGAGGCCATTCGGCCCTTCGAGCCTGCACCGCCATTCAATATGATCATGGCTGATCATCCAACTCAGTATCCCGTACCTGCCTTCTCTCCATACCCCCTGATCCCTTTAGCCACAAGGGCCACATCTAACTCCCTCTTAAATATAGCCAATGAACTGGCCTCAACTACCTTCTGTGGCAGAGAATTCCAGAGACCCACCACTCTCTGTGTAAAGAATGTTTTCCTCATCTCGGTTCTAAAGGAATTCCCCCTTATCCTTAAACTGTGTGACCCCTTGTTCTGGACTCCCCCAACATCGGGAACAGTCTTCCAGCATCTAGCCTGTCCAACCCCTTAATAATTTTGTAAGTTTCTATAAGATCCCCCCTCAATCTTCTAAATTCCAGCGAGTATGAGCCATATTATGGTCACTCTTGCCCAAGGGGCCACGCACAACAAGACTGCTAACTAACCCTTCCTCATTACTCAATACCCAGTCTAGAAAACCCTGCTCTCTCGTTGGTTCCTGACGTCACAGCTCCCATCTAAAGAGTTTAATGACTTTAATGCCATCCCAGCATAGACAGAAATGTCAAATATTTCAGTGCAGTTTTGAAAAATTATCACTAATACATCCACTATTTCTGGGGCTACTTACTCTGGGATTTAATGCCAAAATTGCAGACATTGGAATTCATATTCTCATTCAGCTTTGCAAATATCAGTGATAGGAACTGCCGGTAAAAGTTGCAGTTACCTTTAAAAATATTGTGTTCAACTCAACTCTGCAAAGAGAGCATAACAGGAGTGGAACATGTTTGCGAGCACTCTGATACCCTCTTGCGTACATCGTGTTGGAGTAACTCAGCGGGCCACATAACATCTCTGGAGAACATGGATAGATGCAGGTGCTGGTTTAAATCGAAGATGGACACAGAATGCTGGGGCAACTCAGCGGGACAGGCGGCGTCTCTGGAGAGAAGGGACGGGCGACGTTCCGGGTCGAGACGCTTCTTCCGACTGATGCCAAGGGAGTGGGCGGAGAGACAAAATGTAGCCGGAGGCAGTAGGACTGGTTGGAGAACTGGGGATGATGGAGGGGATGGAGAGGGAGGGAAAGCAAGGGCTACTTGAAGTCGGAGAAGTCAATGTTTGTACCGCTGGGGGTGTAAACTACCCGGGCAAAATATGAGGTGCTGCTCCTCCCAATTTGTGTTGGACCTCACTCTGACAATGGAGGAGGCCCAGGACAGAGACATAGAAACAGGAAATAGGTGCAGGTGGAGGCCATTCGGCCCTTCGAGCCAGCACCGCCATTCAGAATCAGAATCAGAATCAGAATCAGAATCAGAATGCCTTTTATTGTCACTATACACATGTACAATGAGATTAAAAGCTGCTCCTACTCAGTGCAAAACAAAACAAAAAGGGGGGGGGGGTTAAGGTGCACAGTTTCTCCAGCGCTATATACATATCGATAAAAAGACAATGGATAAATAGGATTCCTATATCCAGTATGGGTTATTGCACATATTGGAAATTAACGTTACAGTACAAATTACAGATTACAGTAGGTAGATAGATGGAAGTCCGGGGGTTAGACTGTGAGTCCGTGCAACTGTGAGTTCAGGGAAATAATGGATTTTGGAAAGAAACTGTTCTTGAGTCTATTTGTCACATTGAGTCACATTCAATGCGATCACGGCTGATCATCCAAAATCAGTACCCAGTTCCGGCTTTTTCCCCCCATATCCCTTGATTTCATAGCCCTAAGAGCTAAATCAAACTGCCTCATGAAAACTGTGGGGGGGGGGAAGAGCGGAAAGAATAGATGAGGTTGGAGGAGGCGCAAGTGAACCTCTGCATCGTCTGAAAAGACTGTCGGGGTTGCTGGACGGAGTCTTCCAAATCTGAGGAAGGACATTATTGCCCAAATCTGAGGAAGGACATTATTGCCATAGAGGGAGTGCAGCGAAGGTTCACCAGGCTGATTCCTGGGATGTCAGGACTGTCTTATGAACAAAGACTGCATAGACTCGGTTTATACTCTCTAGAATTTAGAAGATTGAGAGGGGATCTTATAGAAACTTACAAAATTCTTAAGGGGTTGGACAGGCTAGATGCAGGAAGATTGTTCCCGATGTTGGGGAGGTCCAGGACAAGGGGTCACAGCTTAAGGATAAGGGGGAAATCCTTTAGGACCGAGATGAGAAGGACTTTTTTCACACAGAGAGTGGTGGGTCTCTGGAACTCTCTGCCACAGAGGGTAGTTGAGGCCAGTTCATTGGCTATATTTAAGAGGGAGTTAGATGTGGCCCTTGTGGCTAAGGGGATCAGGGGGTATGGAGAGAAGGCAGGTACGGGATACTGAGTTGGATGATCAGCCATGATCATATTGAATGGCGGTGCAGGCTCGAAGGGCCGAATGGCCTCTACTCCTGCACCTAATTTCTATGTTTCTATGAGTCGAGGGGGGGAGGTAAAGGGACAGGTGTTGCATCTCCTGCAGTTGCAAGGGAAGGTACCTGGGGAGGGGGTGGTGCGGGTGGGAAGGGACGAGTTGAGCAGGGATTTGCAGGGGAACCATTCTTCAGTTTGTCGGAGATCTGCAAAATTATTTACCGGGTTGAACGCCAAAACAAAGCATTTAATTGTACGTAGGTACACGTCACAGCAAAGTATCATTGAATTCAGACTTGAAGAAGGAACTGCAGATGCTGGAGAATCGAGGGTTACACAAAAGGCTGGAGAAACTCAGCGGGTGCAGCAGCATCTAAGGAGCGAAGGAGATAGGCGACGTTTCGGGTCGAGACCCTTCTTCAGACTGGTCAGGGATCAGGGAAACGAGAGATATAGACGGTGATGTGGAGAGATAAAGAAGAATGAATGAAAGATATGCAAAAAAGTATCGATGATAAAGGAAACAGGCCATTGTAAGCTGTTTGTAGTGTGGAAATGAGACTTGGGTGGGGGAGAGATAGAGAGAGAAGGAATGCCAGGGCCCGAGGGCTGAGGGAGAGGTGGGAAGGGGAGGAGGCAGCCAGGGTTAACAGATTTGAGAAAATTCAATGTTTAAGCCCAGAGGATGCAGACTCCCCAAGCGGAATATGAGGTGCTGTTCCTCCAACTTGCGGTGTTGCTCACTCTGGCCGTGGAGGAGGCCCAGGACAGAGAGGTCGGATACGGATACGGAATGGGAGGGGGAGTTGAAGTGCTGAGCCACCGGGAGGTCGGGTTGGTTATTGCGGACCGAGCGGAGGTGTTCGGCGAAACGATCGCCCAGCCTCCGCTTGGTCTCACCGATATAGATCAGCTGGCATCTGGAGCAACGGATGCAGTAGAATTGAATTGAACACTGCCACTGCTTTTGAAGTTCTTGCTGGTTGCAGGAGCCTCAATAAATGCAATGCATGGCCTCCAGTGACATCTACTGATGTACTCTGGGATGCAGCCTATCTGGCCCCGTACCTTCTGCCGGACGAGAAGAGCGGGGAGACCAGGGTGGGACAGGGGGACAAATCTTTGATTGTGTCGTCTGCTGCTCCAAGTTCTAGATGGTGTCGATGGTGGGGGAGTGTGGTCCAGAGACCCCCGGGGTTCGATCCTGACCTTGGGTGCTGTCTGTACGGAGTTTGCACGTTCTCCCCGTGACCGCGTGGTTCGAGACACAGCGCAGGAAAAAGCCCACCGTGTCCGCGCCGACCAGCGATCCCCGCATGCTAACACTATCCGACAAGCTCGGGACAACTTACAATCTTACCAAATGCAATTAGTCTTTGGAATGATGTGCGGGTTGGCTGGTTAATTGGCCCGAGTGTGTAGGGAGTGGGTGGGGAAAAATGGGATAGCACAGAACTAGCGGAGATCGCTGGTTAGTCCAGACTAGGGGGGCCGAAGGGCCTGTATCCCTGCTTTACTCCCCTGAACTGAACTAAGCTATCGAGGCAGTGTGAAGGCTGAAACCTTCCCCTCATTGACGAACTAACTGCTCGCTGCAAGGCCCAGGAAGATCATCTCTGACCCCTCTCACCCTGGCCACAAACTCTTTGAGTCACTTCCCTCTGGAAGGCGACTCCGGACTGTCAAAGCTGCCACAGCCAGACATAAAAACAGCTTTAATCCACCAGTAGTTGCTCTACTCAACAGCCGAAAATCTGTAGCCTCCCTTTGATCGGGTATTTTGTTGGTTCACGTGCTTGATCAACGGTGTTTTATCATTAATAGAAACATAGAAAATAGGTGCAGGAGTAGAGGCCATTCGGCCCTTCGAGCCTGCACCACCATTCAATATGATCATGGCTGATCATCCAACTCAGTATCCCGTACCTGCCTTCTCTCCATACCCCCTGATCTCACAAGGGCCACATCTAATTCCCTCTTAAATATAGCCAATGAACTGGCCTCAACTACCCTCTGTGGCAGAGAGTTCCAGAGACCCAACACTCTCTGTGTGAAAAATGTCCTTCTCATCTCGGTCCTAAAGGATTTCCCCCTTATCCTTAAGCTGTGACCCCTTGTCCTGGACCTCCCCAACATCGGGAACAATCTTCCTGCATCTAGCCTGTCCAACCCCTTAAGAATTTTGTAAGTTTCTATAAGATCCCCTCTCAATCTCCTAAATACCATTCACGGTGCTCTCACTAAAGGGCCTGTCCCAGTTACGTGACTTTGGCTCGCAAATTACCCGCCCTCGTGGTTGCTTGAGGCGTACAGGCACGGTATGGCCGCGCGGGGCCGGTCCCACTTGGAAGCGCGGAGTTGGGATAGCGGGGGCTGGTCCCGACATCGCGTGGGGCTCCGAAATTCTGGCAGTGTCTGAATTCTTTGCGCGCCAACGGTCTGTCGGCATTTGGGCGCATTGCGGTCGTACGCAGCGTCTTGACGGCGTACGCCTAGCGCGTGGCGTTCCGCGATGATGTCACCGCCCGTTGTGGCATTGCGTGATGACATCACCGCCCGGCGTGGTGTTTTACGCGATGATGTCACCGCCCGGCGTGGTGTTTTGGGTGATGATGTCACCGCCTGGCGTGGCATTTTGCGTGATGACATCACCGCCCGGCGTGGTGTTTTACGCGATGATGTCACCGCTCGGCGTGGCGTTTTGCGTGATGATGTCACCGCCCGGCGTGGCGTTTTGCATGATGATGTCACCGCCCGACGCCGTGCCAAGCCCAAATTCCGTCGGCCCGCCTCCTGCCCAGCTGATTGGTGCGTGTGTGCATGTGTGCATGTGCGCGTGTGTGCGTGTGCATGTGCGTGTGCGCATGTGTGTGTGTGTGCGTGTACGTGTGTGCGTGCGTGTACGTGTGTGCGTGTGTGTGTGTGCGCGTGTGTGTGCGTGTGCGTGTGTGTGTACGTGTGCGTGTGTGTGCGTGTGTGTGTGCGTGTGTGTGTGCGTGTACGTGTGTGCATGTGTGTGTGTGCGCGTGTGTGCGTGTACGTGTGCGTGTGTGTGTGTGCGCGTGTGTGCACGTGTGTGTACGTACGTGTGCGTGTAGGATAGTGCTGAAGGAAGGTGGTGATGGCTGGTCTGCACGGACCCGGTGGGCCGAAGGGCCTGTTTCCACGCTGTGTCTGCAAACTCAACTACGGGGTGTTGTTACAGACGTGACGTTTGGGAGATGGAGTCAGCTGAAGACCGTGTTTGCCGGCCTGATGCCCGCCTTCAGCACATCCCGACAGTCCGATAGACATCGGAGCTGGGGGTGGGAGGGGGAACATTAGGCCTCGTGGATGGCAACGAGCGAGGGAATTTGACCCAGCGAGGCTCCAAATTGGAAAGTGGAAACAAAAACTTCTCGTCCCCGTTCTTTCTCCTCCAGAGACGCTGCCCGTCCCGCTGAGTTACTCGGGCAACTTCGGTGTAAACCCGCACCTTCCTACACCGAGCGATCGCCGCTGACTTCAACCATCGCGCAGGTTGTTCTCCCGTTTCGGACGTCGGAGTTCCCTGGTCCCCGGCGAGCGCGGGCCTGAACGCCGGGAGCGAGGGCTACGGGAGCCCGCCGGACACGGGAGAGGAAGTGGACGGAACTCTGGTGCCTCCCTCACAATGGGGAACTTGGATTCCCACTGCGTGCGGATGTCTCTGCCACAGACTATCCTGTTCTGTGCTCTTTGCTTATTCGTACGGCACAAATTTCACCGAACCCATCGCTACATGTGACAAACACATGCCTCTTTCCCACCCTCATGGGTAATCATCTCCAGACTGCCATCTACAAATTGGCGTACGGTTCCGTGGAGTTGGTTCAAACATTAATTTAATTTTTTTAGTTTAGAAATACAGCGCAGAAACTGGTCCTCCCCAACCAGCGATCCCCGCCCGCTAACACCCACTCGGCACAGTTTAAGAATAAGGGGTCGGCCGTTTAGAACGGAGACGGGGAAACACTTTTTCTCACAGAGAGTTGTGAGTCTGTGGAATTCTCTGCCTCAGAGGGCGGTGGAGGCCGGTTCTCTGGATGCTTTCAAGAGAGAGCTAGATAGGGCTCTTAAAGATAGCGGAGTCAGGGGATATGGGGAGAAGGCAGGAACGGGGTGCTGATTGGGGATGATCAGCCATGATCACATTGAATGGCGGTGCTGGCTCGAAGGGCCCAGTGGCCTCTACTCCTGCACCTATTGTCTGTTGTCTGGTAGCAGTCAAATACGGAACAAGGGCAGTCCCGTACAGGACAAACCAATTTAGCCCAATATATTGTTTTAAAGAAGGAACTGCAGATGCTGGAGAATCGAGGGTTACACAAAAAGCTGGAGAAACTCAGCGGGTGCAGCAGCATCTAAGGAGCGAAGGAGATAGGCGACGTTTCGGGTCGACTGTGCAACCCTTAGCCCAATATGTGGGATGTCCCGGCTAATACGGGCCAGTTGGCGACCCTAGTTGGCATTGTCAAGGGCGGGGTCCCTTGAGGAGACCCCCTCCAACGGGGTGGGTCGGGGAGGTGCAGAGGCAGTTTCTTAAGGGGTTGGACAGGCTAGATGCTGGAAGATTGTTCCCGATGTTGGGGAAGTCCAGAACAAGGGGTCACACAGTTTAAGGATAAGGGGGAATTCCTTTAGGACCGAGATGAGGAAAACATTTTTCACACAGAGAGTGGTGAGTCTCTGGAATTCTCTGCCACAGAAGGTAGTTGAGGCCAGTTCATTGGCTATATTTAAGAGGGCGTTAGATGTGGCTAAAGGGATCAGGGGGTATGGAGAGAAGGCAGGTACGGGATACTGAGTTGGATGATCAGCCATGATCATATTGAATGGCGGTGCAGGCTCGAAGGGCCGAATGGCCTCTACTCCTTCACCTATTTTTCTATGTTTCTATGCTTCTATGTTTCTTTGCCCAAGAGCCTGTACAGGTTCAACTGACACTTGAAGCTGGGTTGACAACTTAAGGCCGGGCGCTATATTTAACCACAGCCAGCGTGGCTCCTGGCATCTCGCACACGATGAGCTCATGGGCATGCCGAGGGTCGGGGCGTTGGGAATGGCTGAGCTGGCTGTAACCATATCGCTCCTTAGCGGGGAGGGGTGGGGAGGGGGTAGCGCGGTGACTGGGATCCGATTCCATTAGAGCTCGGACCTCAGAATAGCCCAGGGCACATGAACAGGGCCTTGGGCCCACAAACAGGCCCTGGGGCCTAAATCCACGCTGTACTTCCAAACCATGTTTAACAAGGAACTGCAGATGGTCGACAAAAATCTCAGCATCTATGGAGCGAAGGAAATAGGCGACGTTCCGGGCCGAAGCCCTTCTTCAGACCCACAATATCTGGTATAGCTAAGTTCGGCCTAAAGAGAGGTCTCGACCCGAAACGTCGCCCATTCCTTCTCCCCAGAAATGCTGCCTGACCCGCCTAGTTACTCCAGCAGTCTGTGGAATTCTCTGCCTCAGAGGGCGGCGGTGAGTCTGTGGAATTCTCTGCCTCAGAGGGCGGTGGTGAGTCTGTGGAATTCTCTGCCTCAGAGGGCGGCGGTGAGTCTGTGGAATTCTCTGCCTCAGAGGGCGGCGGTGAGTCTGTGGAATTCTCTGCCTCAGAGGGCGGTGGTGAGTCTGTGGAATTCTCTGCCTCAGAGGGCGGTTCTCTGGATACTTTCAAGAGAGAGCTAGATAGGGCTCTTAAAGATAGTAGTTCAGGACTGATCTCAGCTTGTGGGTAGGATGGTTCAGTTACCTGATAACAGCCGGGAAGAAACTGTCCCTGAATCTGGAGGTGTGTTTGTGAGTGTTGGTTTTCACACTTCTGTACCTCTTGCCCGATGGGAGAGGGGAGAAGAGGGAGAGACCGGGGGTGAGACTGGTCCGTGATGATGTTGCCGGCCTTGCCGAGGCAGCGTGAGGTGTAGATGGAGTCGGTGGATGGGAGGTTGGTCGGAGCGATGGTCTGGGCTGCAACTGTCCACAATTCGCTGCCATTTCGTGCCATCTCGGACGGAGACGTCCCCCCCAAATCCGCGATGCATCCCGATAAAATTATTTCTGCAGCGAATTTTTGTTGGGGACGTGGCGATCTTTCTCAGCGCGGAAACAGGCCCTTCGGCCCATCGAGTCCGTGCCGACCATCGATCCCCTCGCGCGCACACACACACACACACACACACACACACACACACACACACACACACACACACACAGAAACACACACACACACACACACACACACACACAGACACACACACACACACACACACAGAAACACACACACACACACACACACACACACACACACACACACACACACACACACACACACACAGAAACACACACACACACACACACACACAGACACACACACACACACACACACAGAAACACACACACACACACACACACACACACACACACACACACACACACACACACACACACACACACACACACAGAACACACACACACACACACACACACACACACACACACACACAGAAACACACACACACACACACACACACAGACACACACACACACACACACACAGAAACACACACACACACACACACACACACACAGACACACACACACACACACACACACACACACACAGAAACACACACACACACACACACACACAGACACACACACACACACACACACACACACACAGAAACACACACACACACACACACACACACACACACACACACACACACACACACACAGAAACACACACACACACACACACACACACACACACACACACACACACACACACAGAAACACACACACACACACATACACACACACACAGACACACACACACACACACACAGAAACACACACACACACACACACACACAGAAACACACACACACACACACACACACACACACACACACACATACACACACACACACACACACACACACACACACTGGGGGGACAATGTACAATTTACAACTAACCCTACAAACCTGTGCCGCACGTGTTTGGAGTGCGGGAGGAAACCGGAGCGCCCGGAGAAAACCCACGCGGGTCACGGGGAGAAAACGTGCAAACTCCATACAGACAGCGCCCGTGGTCGGGATGGAACCCGGGTCTCTGGCGCCGTGAGGCGGCAACTCTACCCGCTGGGCCACCGTGCCTTATACGGCAACTCTAAACCTCAGCCCTCGAATGGTGGACAAAGGCTCTGACTGTCTACCCTATCTACGCCTCTCGTAATATATATAAATGTTTCAGGTTATGCAGGTTAATTGGCTTCGGTAAAAATTGCAAAGTGTCCCCTAGTGTGTGTGTGTGTGTGTAGGGTGGTGCTAGTGTACGGGGATCGCTGGCCGGCACGGACTCGATGGGCCGAAGGGCCTGTTTCCATGCTGTACCTCTAAACTAAACGGAAATAAAATAATTCATATTTTTGTTGGATCTGCCTCTGTAATTAGTTGGCAATAGATTATTCCCCCCGCTTTGTCCCCCCCCCCCCCCCGCCCCTCCTCCTTCAGGCCAATCTGCCCATCATATCTGCTAGCCCTTTGAAGGTGAGCTCTAATTAAATCCCCGGGTATCCTATAGAAACATAGAAACATAGAAAATAGGTGCAGGAGTAGAGGCCATTCGGCCCTTCGAGCCTGCACCGCCATTCAATGTGATCATGGCTGATCATCCAACTCAGTATCCCGTACCTGCCTTCTCTCCATACCCCCTGATCCCTTTAGCCACAAGGGCCACATCTAACTCCCTCTTAAATATAGCCAATGAACTGGCCTCAACTACCTTCTGTGGCAGAGAGTTCCAGAGACTCACCACTCTCTGTGTAAAGAATGTTTTCCTCATTTCGGTCCTAAAGGAATTCCCCCTTATCCTTAAACTGTGACCCCTTGTTCTGGACTTCCCCAACATCGGGAACAATCTTCCAGCATCTAGCCTGTCCAACCCCTTAAGAATTTTGTAAGTTTCTATAAGATCCCCCCTCAATCTTCTAAATTCCAGCGAGTACAAGCCGAGTCTATCCAATCTTTCCTCATATGAAAGTCCTGCCATCCCAGGAATCAGTCTGGTGAATCTTCTCTGTACCCCCTCTATGGCAAGGATGTCTTTCCTCAGATTTGGAGACCAAAACTGTACGCAATACTCCAGGTGTGGCCTCACCAAGACCCTGTACAACTGCAGTAGAACCTCCCTGCTCCTATACTCAAATCCTTTCGCTATGAATGCTAACATACCATTTGCTTTCTTCACTGCCTGCTGCACCTGCATGCCTACTTTCAATGACTGGTGTACCATGACACCCAGGTCTCGTTGCATCTCCCCCTTTCCTCTATCTGCCTCTTTGGTCATTAGTGTATCGTTTTGGAGCAGGCCGAGTCGATCGCCACCTCGCACGCCAACACTATCCTACGCACACTCGAGGGGAACAACTCACACTTGCACCAAACCAATTCACTTTTGCAAACCCAGCGCATCTTTGGAGAGCGGGAGGAAACCGAAGATCTCGGAGAAAACCCGCACGGAGAACGTGCAAACTCCGTACAGGCAGCACCCGTGTCCGGGATCGAACCCTGGTCTCCGGTGCTAAGGCGGTAACTCTGCAAGTCTTGGGGGGGGGGGGGGGGGGTAGGTATATGTACGTAAATGTTCGATGAATGCAAGGCATAACTTAATCCAATTTTAAAATCTTACACAGATTATACTACCCGAAAACTAGACGGAATAACATATATGTCCAAATCTTTCCCCCCACCTGCGACAAATGTCCAACTCAAAATGCCGCTCCCTTTACCTCCTTGTACAAAAAACTTCATCAATTTTGGATCGAAATCTTTGGAACTTTTACAAACTTTACACAAAATTGAACCCCAATACAGAACTGGTGATCTTGGGATCAATGGAAGAGGGACGTAAGCTAACTGCGTTACGAGATTACGGTTTAATAACAGCAAAAACAAAAACTTATGCTCAAATTCGGGAAAAACGCAACCAATATGTGGACTTCAAAATAGGTCTTGAAGAAATGAGATTCCTCCTGCGAGGCAAATTCTTAAAGACCTGGTCCGAAGGGTCTCAACCCGAAACGTCGCCTATCTCCTTCGCTCCTTAGATGCTGCTGCACCCGCTGAGTTTCTCCAGCCTTTTGTGTAACCCTCCCTTTATCGACTTCTTACAAGGATATGGTGCAAAATAACACAACCTTAGAAATTAAAATGGTTCAGAACCGGGTGGCAAACGTCTCTCTCCGACAAATGGGCAAAAGAAATTGGCAGAAATAGGTATCTCTCTCTATTCCCAACTTTCTCTATTTTTTAGAAACATAGAAACATAGAAATTAGGTGCAGGAGTAGAGGCCATTCGGCCCTTCGAGCCTGCACCGCCATTCAATGTGATCATGGCTGATCATCCAACTCAGTATCCCGTACCTGCCTTCTCTCCATACCCCCCGATCCCCTTAGCCACAAGGGCCACATCTAACTCCCTCTTAAATATAGCCAATGAACTGGCCTCAACTACCCTCTGTGGCAGAGAGTTCCAGAGACCCGCCACTCTCTGTGTGAAAAAAGTCCTTCTCATCTCGGTCCTAAAGGATTTCCCCCTTATCCTTAAGCTTGTCCTGGACCTCCCCAACATTGGGAACAATCTTCCTGCATCTAGCCTGTCCAACCCCTTAAGAATTTTATAAGTTTCTATAAGATCCCCCCTCAATCTTCTAAATTGTAGCCAGTACAAGCCTAGTCTTTGAGTCTGAAGAAGGGTCTCGACCCGAAACCTCACCTATCTCCTTCGCTCCTTAGATGCTTCTATAAGTTTCTATAAGATCCCCCCTCAATCTCCTAAATTCTAGCGAGTATAAACCGAGTCTATGCAGTCTTTGTTCATAAGACAGTCCTGACATCCCAGGAATCAGTCTGGTGAACCTTCTCTGCACTCCCTCTATGGCAAGAATGTCCTTCCTCAGATTTGGAGACCAGAACTGTACGCAATACTCCAGGTGTGGCCTCACCAAGACCCTGTACAACTGAAGTCGAACCTCCCTGCTCCTATACTCAAATCCTTTTGCTATGAATGCCAACATACCATTCGCTTTCTTCACTGCCTGCTGCACCTGCATGCCTACTTTCAATGACTGGTGTACCATGACACCCAGGTCACGCTGCATCTCCCCTTTTCCTAATCGGCCTCCATCTAGCAAGAATGTCCTTCCTCAGATTTGGAGACCAGGACTGCTTACCTTAGTTTCCATCTCTGCTCTTAAGTTCTTCCGCTATCATTTTCTACTGGCTTGTCTATCTATTTCGGAAAAAAAACCCTAAAATCTGTAAGGGGGAAAATGGGGGCTTTTGAGGACCTCCTTGAATCTGGAGTCGAAGATAGACGCGGTGGTCAAAAAGGCTTGTAGGAATTTGGCCTTCGTCAGCCTGAACACTGAGTATAGATGTCGGGAGGTCATGTTACACTTGGATAAGACGTCGGTGAGGAGTATTTGGAGTATTGCGTTCAGTTCTGGGCACCGTGTTACAGGAACGATGTCGTCCAGCTGGAAAGGGGCGGCAGGAAGATTCACGAGGATGTTGCCGGGACTCGAGGGGCCTTGAGCTACAGGGAGAGGTTGGGGCAGGGCTGGGACTCTATTCCCTGGAGCGCAGGAGGATGAGGGGCGATCTTGTAGAGGTGGACAAAAGGAATAGACCGGGTAGACGCACAGAGTCTCTTGCCCCAGAGTAGGGGAATCGAGGACCAGAGGACACGGGTTCAAGGTGAAGGGGGAAAGATTGGATAGGAATCTGAGGGGTAACTTTTTCCACACAGAGGGTGGCGGGTGTATGGAACGAGCTGCCGGAGGAGGTAGTTGAGGCTGGGACTATCCCAACGTTTCAGAAACAGTTAGACAGGTACATGGATAGGACGGGTTTGGAGGGATAGGGGCCAAACGCGGGCAGGTGGGACTAGTGTAGCTGGGGCATGTTGGGCGGTGTGGGCAAGTTGGGCCGAAGGGCCTGTTTCTACACTAAATCTTCTAGTTTAATTTCAGGACCACAGTCTGGAGAAGGGTCTCGACCTCAAACATGTCCCCATTCCTTTTTCTCCACAGATGCTGCCTGACCCGCTGAGTTACTCCAGCACTTTGTGTCTATCTTTGGTTTAAACCAGCGCCTGCAGTTCCTTGTTTATACTTTTGTCTTTTAATTAGACAACAGACAACAGGTGCAGGAGTAGAGGCCATTCAGCCCTTCGTGCCAGCACCGCCATTCAATGTGATCACGGCTGATCATCCCCAATCAGTACCCCGTTCCTGCCTTCTCCCCATATCCCCTGACTCCGCTATCTTTAAGAGCCCTATCTAGTTCTCTCTTGAAAGCATCCAGAGAACCGGCCTCCACCGCCCTCTGAGGCAGAGAATTCCACAGACTCACCACTCTCTGTGAGAAAAAGTGTTTCCTCGTCTCCGTTCTAAATGGCCGACCCCTTATTCTTAAACTGTGTGTGTGTGTGGCCCCTGGTTCTGGACTCCCCCAACATCGGGAATATGTTTCCTGCCTCTAGCGTGTCCAAGCCCTTAACAATGTTATATGTTTCAATGAGATCCCCTCTCATCCTTCTAAACTCCACAGAGTGTACAAGCCCAGCCGCTCCATTCTCTCAGCGTATGACAGTCCCGCCATCCCGGGAATTAACCTGGTGAACCTACGCTGGGCTCCCTCAATAGCAAGAATGTCCTTCCTCAAATTAGGGGACCAAAACTGCACACACAATGCTCCAGGTGTGGTCTCTTTAAAATTGACCCTTTAGTAACTGCCTCTGCTACCTCCTATTGTTTAGATCGCAGATACAACGCGGGAAACATCGAGTCCGTGCCAACCAGCGATCCCCGCACACTAACTCTATTCTACACACACCAGGGGGACTATTGACAATTTTATCGAAGTCAGTCGGTCTACAAACCCGGTGGGGTTACACAAAAAGCTGGAGAAACTCAGCGGGTGCAGCAGCATCTAAGGAGCGAAGGAGATAGGCGACGTTTCAGGGGCGTCTACAAACCCGTATGTCTTTGGAGTGTGGGAGGAAAAGACTAGGCTTGTATTCACTGGAGTTTAGAAGGATGAGCGGGGGGAATCTTATAGAAACATATAAAATTATAAAAAGGACTGGACAAGCTAGATGCAGGAAAAAATGTTCCCAATGTTGGGCGAGTCCAGAACCAGGGGCCACACAGTCTTAGAATAAAGGGGAGGTCATTTAAGACTGAGGTGAGCAAAAACGTTTTCACCCAGAGAGTTGTGAATTTGTGGAATTCCCTGCCACAGAGGGCAGTGGAGGCCAAGTCACTGGATGGATTTAAGAGAGAGTTAGATAGAGCTCTAGGGGCTGGTGGAGTCAAGGGATATGGGGAGAAGGCAGGCACGGGTTATTGATAGTGGACGATCAGCCGTGATCACAATGAATGGCGGTGCTGGCTGGAAGGGCCGAATGGCCTCCTCCGGCACTTATGTTTCTATCACAAACCTGTACCGCACGTCTTTGGAGTGTGGGAGGAAGTCAGAGCACCCGGAGAAAACCCACGCGGGCCATGAGGAGAACGTGCAAACTCCGTAGAGGCAGTCGGGATCGAACTTGGGTCTGTGGCGCTGTGGGGTAGCGACTGTACCCGCTGCACCTCTGTGTCACGTGGACCGGGGTGCAGCGAAAAGCATTTTTGTTGCGTGCTAACCAGCCAGCGGAAAGACAGTACATGATTACAATCGAGCCGTCCACAGTGTATGGATACAGGATAAAGGGAATATCGTTTAGTGCAAGGTAAACTCCGATTAAAGATAGTCTGAGGGTCTCCAATGTGTTAGACAGTCGTTCAGGACCGCTCTCTGGTTGTGGTAGAAACATAGACAGTAGGTGCAGGAGTTGGCCATTCGGCCCTTCGAGGCTGCACCGCCATTCAATATGATCACGGCTGATCATCCAACTCAGTATCCTGTACCTGCCTTCTCTCCATACATGAGTCTGAAGAAGGGTCTCGAGCCGAAACGTCGCCTATCTCCTTCGCTCCTTAGATGCTGCTGCACCCGCTGAGTTTCTCCAGCTTTTTGTGTAACCCCCCCCCTCTTCTCTCCATACCCCCTGATCCCTTTAGCCACAAGGGCCACATCTAACTCCCTCTTAAATATAGCCAATAAACTGGCCTCAACTACACTCTGTGTCAGAGAATTCCACAGACCCACCACTCTCTGTGTGAAAAATGATTTTCTCATCTCGGTCCTAAAAGACTTCCCCCTTATCCTTAAACTGTGTGACCCCTTGTTCTGGACTTCCCCAACATCGGGAACAGTCTTCCTGCGTCCAGCCTGTCCAACCCCTTAAGAATTTTGTAAGTCTCTATAAGATCCCCCCTCAATCTCCTAAATTCCAGCGAGTACAAGCCGAGTCTATCCAGTCTTTCTTCTCAAACAAGAGGGCATGACATGAGAATTAAGGGACAGAAGTTTAGGGGTAACATGAGGGGGAACTTCTTTACTCAGAGAGTGGTGGCTGTGTGGAATGATCTTCCTGCAGAAGTGGTGGAGGCAGGATCAATTTTAACATTTAAAAGTAAAGTGGATAGGTGTATGGACGGGAAGGGAATGGAGGGGTATGGTCTGAGTGCAGGTAGATGGGACTAGGGGAAAATAAATGGTCGGCACGGACTGGAAGGGCCGAGAAGGCCTGTTTCCGTGCTGTAATTGTTATATGGTTATATGTTTATATGGAAGTCCTGACATCCCAGGAATCAGTCTGGTGAACCTTCTCTGCACTCCCTCTATGGCAAGAATGTCTTTCCTCAGATTTGGAGACCAGAACTGTACGCAATACTCCAGGTGTGGCCTCACCAAGACCCTGTACAACCGCAGTAGAACCTCCCTGCTCCTATACTCAAATCCTTTTGCTATGAATGCCAACATACCATTCGCTCTCAGCTTGTGGGTAGGATGGTTCACATGCCTGATAACAGCCGGGAAGAAACTGTCCCTGAATCTGGAGGTGTGTGTGCGTGCGTTTTCACACTTCTGTACCTCTTGCCCGATGGGAGAGGGGAGAAGAGGGGGTGACCGGGGGGTGAGACTGGTCCGTGATGATGCTGCCGGCCTTGCTGAGGCAGCGTGAGGTGTAGATGGAGGCGGTGGAAGGGAGGGGGAGGGGTTGGTTGGCAGGTCTACGATGGTTCAGGTTTATCATTATGGCCACATGTACCGAGGTCCAGAACCAGGGGCCACACACAGTCTTAGAATAAAGGGGAGGCCATTTAAGACTGAGGTGAGAACAAACTTTTTCACCCAGAGAGTTGTGAATTTGTGGAATTCCCTGCCACAGAGGGCAGTGGAGGCCAAGTCACTGGATGGATTTAAGAGAGAGTTAGATAGTGCTCTAGGGGCTAGTGGAGTCGAGGGATATGGGGAGAAGGCAGGCACGGGTTATTGATTGGGGACGATCAGCCGTGATCACAATGAATGGCGGTGCTGGCTCGAAGGGCCGAATGGCCTGCTCCTGCACCTATTGTCTATGTTTCTATGTTTCTAAAGGCTTTGTTCTGCTTGCATCAGATAATACTACCCAGTGATACAAACTCAAATACAACAGGGGGAAGATATAGTCAGT
>CAUPSL010000719.1:0-16122 GCA_963514005.1 Raja brachyura | reverse complement strand
CCCACCTGCCCGCGTTTGGCCCATATCCCTCCAAACCTGCCCCATCCATGTACCTGTCCAAATGTCTCTTAAACGTTGTGATAGTCCCTGCCTCAACTACCTCCTCTAGCAGCTCGTACACCCACCACCCTCTGTGTGGAAATGTTGCCCCCCAGGTTCCTATTAAATACATTTAAAATATATTCAATGTAGAGGGGAAAGAAGAAAAACATAATAAACAGAGAATAAGAGGTGGTGGGTTTCTTAAATGTGTGAGCAGAGAGAAAGAGGGGGTATTAAATGAGGGTAGAAGCAATAGGTAGCAAGGTGAAAAGTAAAAGTGGCAGGCAGAAAAATCCAAGGCAAAAATCAAAAAGGGCCACTTTTCAACATAATTGTATAAGGGAAGAGTGTTGTAAAAACAAGCCTGAAGGCTTTGTGTCTCAATGCAAGGAGCATTCATAATAAGGTGGATGAGTTGAATGTGCAGATAGCTATTAATGACTATGCTATAGTTGGGATCACGGAGACATGGCTCCAGGGTGACCAAGGCTGGGAGCTGAGCATCCAGGGATATTCAATGTTCAGGAGGGATAGACAGAAAGGTAAAGTAGGTGGGGTAGCGTTGCTGGTTAGAGAGGAGATTAACGCAATGGAAAGGAAGGACATTAGCTTGGAGCATGTGGAATCGATATGGGTAGAGCTGCGAAACACTAAGGGGCAGAAAATGCTAGTGGGAGTTGTGTACAGGCCACCTAACAGTAGTAGTGAAGTTGGGGATAGCATCAAACAGGAAATTAGAAATGCGTGCGACAAAGGTAAAACAGTTATAATGGGTGACTTCAATCTACATATAGATTAGGTGAATCAAATTGGCAGGGGTGCTGAGAAAGAGAATTTCTTGGAATGTATGCGGGAAAGTTTTCTCAAACAACATGTGGAGGAACCAACGAGAGAGCAGGCTATTCTAGACTGGCTACTGAGTAATGAGGAAGGGTTAGTTAGCAGTCTTGTTGTGCGTGGCCCCTTGGGCAAGAGTGACCATAATATGGTTGAGTTCTTCATTAGGATGGAGAATGACATTGTTAATTCTGAAACACGGGTCCTGAATTTAAAGAAAGGTAACTTTGAGGGTATGAGACGTGTATTGGCCAAGATAGACTCACAATTGATTCTTGAAGGGTTGACGGTGCATGTGCAATGGAAGGCATTTAAAGACTGCATGGATGAACTACAACAATTGTTCATCCCAGTTTGGCAAAATAATAAATCAGGGAAGGTATTGCATCCGTGGATAACAAGGGAAATCAGGGATAGTATCAAAACTAAAGATGAAGAATACAAAGTAGCCAGAAAAAAGCAGCCTACCAGAGGACTGGGAGAAAATCAGAGTTCAGCAGAGGAGGACAAAGGACTTAATCAGGAAAGGGAAAATAGATTATGAAAGAACATAAAAGCAGGGAACATAAAAACTGACTGCAAACGTTTTTATAGATATGCGAAGAGAAACAGATCAGTTAAAACAAATGTAGGTCCCTTGCGGTCAGAAACAGGTGAATTGATCATGGGGAACAAGGACATGGCAGACAAATTGAATAACTACTTTGGTTCTGTCTTCACTTAGGAAGACATAAATAATCTGCCGGAAATAGCAGGGGGACTGGGGGTCAAATGAGATGGAGGAACTGAGTGAAATCCAGGTTACCCGGGAGGTGGTGCTAGGTAAATTGAATGGATTAACGGCCGATAAATCCCCAGGGCCAGATAGTCTGCATCCCAGAGTACTTAAGAAATTAGCCACAGAAATAGTGAATGCATTAGTGATAATTTTTTTAAAATCTTTAGATTCTGGAGTATTTCCTGTGGATTGGCGGGTAGCTAATGTAACCCCACTTTTAAAAAAAGGAGAGAGAAAACGGGGAATTGCAGACCAGCTAGTCTAACATCGGTAGTGGGCAAAATGCTGGAGGTAGTTATTAAAGATGGGATAACAGCGCATTTGGAAAGTGGTGAAATCATTGGACAAAGTCAGCATGGATTTACAAAAATTTCTGACGAATCTTTTTCGAGGATGTAACTAGCAGAGTTGACTAGGGAGAACCAGTGGATGTGTTATATCTGGACTTTCAGAAGGCTTTCGACAAGGTCCCACATAAGAGATTAGTATTAAAGAAGGAACTGTAGATGCTGGAGAATCGAGGGTTACACAAAAAGCTGGAGAAACTCAGCGGGTGCAGCAGCATCTAAAAAGCGAAGGAGATAGGTGACGTTTCGGGTCGAGACGTCACCTATCTCCTTCACTCCTGAGATGCTGCTGCACCCGCTGAGTTTCTCCAGCTTTTTGTGTAACCCTAAGAGATTAGTATGCAAACTTAAAGCACATTGGGGGTTCAGTATTGATGTGGATAGAGAACTGGCTGGCAGATAGGAAGCAAAGAGTAGGAGTAAACGGGTCCTTTTCACAATGGCAGGCAGTGACTAGTGGAGTACCGCATGGCTCAGTGCTGGGACCCCAGCTATTTACAATATACATTAATGATTTGGACGAGGGAATTGAATGCAATATCTCCAAGTTTGCGGATGACACAAAGCTGGGGGGCAGTGTTAGGTGTAAGGAGGATGCTAGGAGGCTGCAAGGTGACTTGGATAGGCTGGGTGAATGGGCAAATGCATGGCAGATGCAGTATAATGTGGATAAATGTGAGGTTATCCACTTTGGTGACAAAAACAGGAGGGTAGACTATTATCTAAATGGTGGCCAATTAGGAAAAGGGGAGATGCAGCGAGACCTGGGTGTCATGGTACACCAGTCATTGAAAGTAGGCATGCAGGTACAGCAGGCAGTGAAGAAAGCAAATGGTATGTTAGCTTTCATAGAAAAGGATTTGAGTATAGGAGCAGGGAGGTTCTACTGCAGTTGTACTGGGTTTTGGTGAGACCACACCTGGAGTATTGCGTACAGTTTTGGTCTCCAAATCTGAGGAAAGACATTCTTGCCATAGAGGGAGCACAGAGAAGGTTCACCAGACTGATTCCTGGGTTGGCAGGACTTTCATATGAAGAAAGACTGGATAGACTCGGCTTGTACTCGCTAGAATTTAAAAGATTGAGGGGGGATCTTATAGAAACTTACAAAATTCTTAAGGGGTTGGACAGGCTAGATGCAGGAAGATTGTTCCCGATGTTGGGGAAGTCCAGAACAAGGGGTCACTTTAAGGATAAGAGGGAATTCCTTTCGGACCGAGATGAGAAAAACATTTTTCACACAGAGAGTGGTGGGTCTCTAGAATTCTCTGCCCCAGAAGGTAGTTGAGGCCAGTTCATTGGCTATATTTAAGAGGGAGTTAGATGTGGCCCTTGTGGCTAAAGGGATCAGGGGGTATGGAGAGAAGGCAGGTACAGGATACTGAGTTGGATGATCAGCCATGATCATATTGAATGGCGGTGCAGGCTCGAAGGGCCGAATGGCCTACTCCTGCACCTATTTTCTATGTTTCTATTTCCTCTCCTCCCTCACCTTAAACCCATGTCATCTGGTCCTCGATTCCCCTACTCTAGGCAAGAGACATATCAGGAGATCTGAGATGGTTCTATAATATCCCCTCTCATCATCAATTCCAGTGAATACAAGCCCAGCCGACCTATTCTTTCATCATATGTCAGTCCCGACATCCTGGGAATAAACCTTGCGAACCTACGCTGCACTCCCTCAATAGCAAGAATGTCCTTCCTCAAATTTGGAGACCAAAACTGCACACAATACTCCAGGTGTGGTCTCACTAGGGCACTGTACAACTGCAGAAGGACCTTTTTGCTCCTATACTCAACTCCACATGTTATGAAAGCCAACGTGCCATTCACTTGCTTCACTGCCTGCTGTACCTGCATGCTTAATTTAATGAGTCTGAAGAAGGGTTTCGGCCCGAAACGTCGCCTATCTCCTTTGCTCCTTAGATGCTGCTGCACCCGCTGAGTTTCTCCAGCCTTTTGTGTCCCCTGAATTCTCCAGCATCTGCAGTTCCTTCTTTAATGCTTAATTTAATTGACTGATGAACAAGGAACCCCAGATCCCGTTGTACTTCCCCTTTTCACCAACTTAACACCATTTAGATAATAATCTGCCTTCCTGGTTTTGCCACCAAAGTGGATAACCTGACATTTATCCGCATGAAACTGCATCTGCCCACTCACCCACAACTGCAGAAGGACCTCTTTGCTCCTATACTCAAACTCTTTTTTTCTGAAGCCAACATTGCATTTGCTTTCTTCACTGCCTGCTCTACCTGTTAAATCTTTTCCCCTTCATCTTGAACCAGTGTCCTCTGGTCCTCGATTCCCCTACTTTGGGCAAAAGACTCTGTGCGTGAACCCGATCTATTCCTCTCCTGATTTTGTACGCCTCTGTAAGATCACCCCTCATCCGCCTGCACTCCAAGGAGTAGTCCAGCGGTTCATTCGACAGCAAGGCAATGATACCCAACATACTGCTGAAGCAAGAAAGGATTTTTTCAAAGCTAAAAGATTGGTCAAAGCTAAAAGAGTGGCCAAGATCATCACCCGATCTGAACCCATTTGAGCATGCCTTTTATATGCTGAAGAGAAAACTGAAGGGGACTAGCCCCCAAAACAAGCATAAGCTGAAGATGCCTGCAATACAGGCCTGGCAGAGCATCACCAGAGAAGACATCTAGTGACTGCGTACAAAACTGCAGGTGCAGCTCAGACTGACATAAAGTGCTGGAGTAACTCAGCGGGACAGGCAACATCTCTGGAGAGCAGGAATGGGTGACGGATGTGGACAGGATGTTCCCACTAGTGGGAGAGTCTAGGACCAGAGGGCACGGCCTCAGAATTAAAGGGCATTCCTTTATGAAGGAGATGAGGAGGAATTTCTCAAGCCAGAGGGTGGTGAATGGCGGTGGAGGCCACAAGTCAGTGGGTATTTTTTAAGGGAGAAATAGATAGATGTTTGATTAGTGCGGGTGTCAGGGGTTACGGGGAGAAGGCAGGGGAATGGGGTTAGGAGGGAGAGATAGATCAGCCAAGATTGAACGGTGGAGTGGACTAGATGGGCCCAACGGCTTAATTCTGCTCCTCTCACTTAGGACCTCATGAACTGGTGATGTCCATGAATCGCAGACTTCAAGGAGTCATTGCATGCAAAGGATAAGCAACAAAATACTAAACGTGGCTACTTTCATTTACACGACACTGCTGTGTCCCAAATATTATGGTGCCCTGAAATGGGGGGACTATGTATAAACACTGCTGTAATTGCTACATGGTGAAACCAAAATGTATAAAAATGTCCTTTATTAAAATCTGACAATGGGCACTTTAACCACATGTCATTTTTTTCTTTTACAAATCCCAACAGACAACAGACAATAGGTGCAGGAGTAGGCCATTCGGCCCTTTGAGCCAGCACCGCCATTCAATGTGATCATGGCTGATCATCCACAATCAGTAACCCCGTTCCTGCTTTCCCCCCATATCCCCTGACCAGGGCTCAAAATTAATGGTTGCCCGGGTGCCAATGGCCACCAAAATCCCCGCCAGGCAAGCTAAAAAGCCGTGTCAATTTGCCCAGCTTGGCCCCCCTCTCTATCTCCGCCCGCCATCACTGTCCGGGCCGCCGAATCTCGGCACTATTCATCCACCCGCACAGCCGGTCACCTTGTACAAGCGCCCTTCCACAGCCAGCAATCGATAATAGGTGAAGGGGTGGGGCATTTGGCCATTCCAGCCAGCACCGCCATTCAATGCGATCATGGCTGATCATCCCCAATCAGTGCCCCGTTCCTGCCTTCTCCTCATATCCCCTGAATATTTTTGAGCCCTATCTAGCTCTCTCTTGACAGCATCCAGAGAACCTGCCTCCACCGCCCTCTGAAGGCAGAGAATTCCACAGACTAACCACTCTCTGTGAGAAAAAGTGTTTCCTCTTCTCCGTTCTAAATGGCTTACTCCTTATTCTTAAACTGTGGCCCCTGGTTCTGGACTCCCCCAACATCGGGAACATGCTTCCTGCCTCTAGCGTGTCCAAGCCCTTAACAATCTTATATGTTTATTTGGGTGGGTCTGGTGGGTCTCTGGAACTCTCTGCCACAGAGGGTATTTAAGAGGGAGCTAGATGCGGCCCTTGTGGCTAATAGGATCAGAGGGTATGGAGAGAAGGCAGGTACGGGATACTGAGTTGGATGATCAGCCATGATCATATTGAATGGCGGTGCAGGCTCGAAGGGCCGAATGGCCTACTCCTGCAGCTAATTTCTATGTTTCTATGTGACACTGCTTTAGTAAAATACTGCCATGGCGGGCTTTTGCAGTGTGACCTGTTTAATTTGTGGTCGTATCCTGGGTTTAATATTGGTCAGGATTAATTAACTAGGTTTGCCTTCGGCTAAATTCAACGCTTTATAAACCACTGGCTATTGACCTGTAGGGAGGAACTGCAGGTGCTGGTTTAAAGCATCTTATACAAACATATAAAATTATAAAAGGACTGGACAAGCTAGATGCAGGAAAAATGTTCCCAATGTTGGGCGAGTCCAGAACCAGGGGCCACAGTCTTAGAATAAAGGGGAGGCCATTTAAGACAGAGGTGAGAAAACACTTTTTCACCCAGAGATTTGTGAATTTGTGGAATTCCCTGCCACAGAGGGCAGTGGAGGCCAAGTCACAAGGGATATGGTGAGAAGGCAGACATGGGTTATTGATTGGGGACGATCAGCCATGATCACAATGAATGGCGGTGTTGGCTCGAAGGGCCGAATGGCCTCCTCCTGCACCTATTTTCTACGTTTCTCTGTTTCTGTGTGAGAAAAAACTTTTTCACCCAGAGAGTTGTGAATTTGTGGAATGCCCTGCCACAGAGGGCAGTGGAGGCCAAGTCACTGGATGGATTTAAGAGAGAGTTAGATAGAGCTCTAGGGGCTGGTGTAGTCAAGGGATATGGGGAGAAGGCAGGCACGGGTTATTGATTGGGGACGATCAGCCGTGATCACAACGAATGGCGGTACTGGCTCGAAGGGCCGAATGGCCTCCTCCTGCGCCTATTTTCTCTATTTTCTATATTTCTAAGGTCGAACCGCAGGTGGATAAGGTGGTCAATAAGGCTTCATCAGTCAGAGTATTGAGTATGATAGTATTGAGCCATGATCACAATGAATGGCGGTGCTGGCTCGAAGCACCTATCCTGCACCTATCGTCTATGTTTCTAAACCGAAGATAGACACAAGAAGCTGGAGTAATTCAGCGGGACAGGCAGCATCTCGGGAGAGAAGGAATAGGTGGCATTTTTGGTCAGGACGGCTCCTCAGACCAGTTTGAAGTAGCGTCTTGACCCGAAACGTCACCCACCCCTTCTGTCCCGAGATGCTGCCTGTCGCGCTGAGTTTGTCCAGCTTTTAGTGTCTAGCTGCTGGATATGAACCGGTTATTCTGGTATGATCCCAACATCGTGTGATGGCAATAAATGTCTAGCTTGGAGCCCAGCTCTCTACCGCTCTATAATCAGGGTAGGTTTTAATTGCTGGGTGGAAGCGCATTTTGGACTCTGTAGTTCAGTGTCAGCTGGTGTGGAATTTAAAAATTAAATAACTATACAGAGAAAATGAAGGAATGAGGATTTAGTGCATGGCAACAGTGGATTTTAATTACCCCAGAAAACTACTTCTTTCACTTTTGAGATTATTTACTTATCCAAACCCTGACCTTTATCCTTGACTACAGGTCTCGACCCCAAACGTCACCTGTTCCTTCGCTCCATAGATGCTGCCTCACCCGCTGAGTTTTTCCAGCATTTTTGCCGACCACAACAGATAATACTCCGACATTTTCGCCACCTCCAACGGGATCCCACCACTGGCCACATCTTCCCATCTCCTCCCCTGTCTGCTTTCCGCAGGGACCGCTCCCTCCGTAACTCCCTGGTCCATTCGTCCCTTCCCAAACAAACCACCCCCTCTCCTGGCACTTTCCCTTGCAACCACAGGAGATGTTACACTTGTCCTTTACCTACCACCACCTACCACCTTGACTCCATTCAAGGACCCAAGCAGTCTTTCCAGGTGTGGCAGAGGTTCACCTGCACCTCCTCCAACTTCATCTATTGCATCCACTGCTCTAGGTGTCAGCTGCTCTACATCGGTGAGACCAAGCGTAAGCTTGGCGATCGCTTCGCCCAACACCTCCGCTCGGTTCACATTAACCAACTTGATCTCCCGTCGCCTATTTCCTTCGCTACATAGATGCTGTCTCACCCGCTGAGTTTCTCCAGCATTGCTGTCTACATTAAATTTAGTTGCGGCTGGTTGGGTAACTATGGTAGTGTGGAAGACTATTCCATGCTTTAATTGTGCGGGGGAACTCCATGCAGCAGCCAACATCTTTGGATAGAAGAAATTGGGTGATGTTTTGGGTAGAGACCCTTCTTTAGACTCCCTCTGGTTTTAGTCTTTTTAGTTTAATTTAAAGATACAGCGTGGAAATAGGCTCTTCGGCCCACCGAGTCCACGCCGACCACCGCTCACCCGTACACTAGTCCTATCCCACACGTTAGCGACATAAGTCAAGAGTGTTTTATTCTCTCATGTCCCAGTTAGAACAATGAAATCCTTACTTGCAGCAGCACAACAGAATATGTAAAAATAGTACTCTGTAAACAATGTTATAAACGAGAAAACAAAACGGTGTATATTTATATATGAATATATAACTATACAAGTACATGTGTGTGTGTGTGTGTGTGTAATATATATACCCCCACACACACAATCCCTCCTGGGATTAATAAAGTTCTATCGTATAGTATCGTGTGTGTAGGAAAGAACTGCAGATGCTGGTTTAAACTGAAGATAGACACAAAAAGCTGGAGTAACTCAACAGGTCAGACAGAATCTCTGGACAAAAGGAAAATATTACTGAAAAAGGTTCCTGCACACCTTTGGAACGTGAACAAGAGCACCCGGAGAAAACCCATGCGACCAAAGGGAAAAGGAGCAAACTCCGTACAGACAGCACCCATATTCAGGATCAATTCCAGGTCTCTGTCAATTTTAGGCAGCGACTTTATGGCCAATGTACTGCCCCAGAGTCTTGAACTGAATTAAAACATGCAGTTGCTGTAAAGAGGGGCATAGCGTCACTTGGAGATTTAAAACTGAAAATGGATAGACACGCCTCACACGCCAGAGATCTGAGTTTGATCCTGTTCTCGGCCACTGTCTGTGTTGAATTTGCACATTCTCCCTGCAAGCGTGTGGGTTTCCTCCCACATCCCAAAGACACATTGGCTTTGTAGGTTAACTTTTCTCTGTAAAATTGCCCCTAATGTGTAGGGAGTGGGTGAGGAAAGTGGGATAACAGAACTTGTGTGAATGGGTAGACAAAAATGCTGGAGAAACTCAGCAGGTGAGGCAGCATCTATGGAGCGAAGGAAATAGGCGACGTTTCAGGTCGAAACCAATCTTCAGACGGATGTTGGGGGGGGGGGGGGGGGCGTGAAAAAGAAAGGAAGAGGCGGAGACAGTGGGCTGAGGGAGCGCTGGGAAGGGCAGGAGAAAGCAGGCACTACCTGAAATTGGAGAAGCCAATGTTTATACCGCTGGGGTGAAAACTACCCAAACAAAATATGAGGTGCTGTACCTCCAATATGAGGTGGGCCTCACTCTGGCCATGGAGGAGGCCCAGGACAGAAAGGTGGGATTCGGAATGGGAGGGGGAGTTGAAGTGCTGAGCCACCGGGAGATCAGGTTGGTTATTGCGAACTGAGTGGAGGTGTTGTGCGAAGAGATCGGCAAGCCTGTGCTTGGTCTCACTGAGGTTGATCATACGCTGAATAATCCAACCAGAGTTTTGTTTTAAAGTGGAAAGAAATAATAGAAATTGCATTAATTGCAACGTGTAAAAAGAGATGAGATACTGTATTGTAATTTTTCTGCATGTCATTGTGGTATATATCATGTCTTGATTGGTGAATATGTTTAGTTTGCGACTTTATTTGAAGCAGAAATAATACGTAAATGCTTCATTGAGCAAAATTCTGACTGGTAACTACGCACTTCGTCCGAGCACATTATCGCACGCGTCATGCAAGCCGTCTTAAATGACCACCTAAACTGTCATTTGGCAACCAAAAAAGCTGCCAAGGTTGCCCGGCTGGCAACAAGGAAAAAAAATTAAGTGAGAGCCCTGCTGACTCCGGTATCTTTAAGAGCCCTATCTAGCTCTCTCTTGATTGTATCCAGAGAACTGGCTTCCACCGTCCTCTGAGGCAGAGAATTCCACAGACTCACCACTCTCTGTGTGAAAAAGTGTTTCCTCGTCTCTGTTCTAGATGGCTGACTCCTTATTCTTAAACTGTGGCCCCTGGTTCAGGGCTCCCCCAACATCGGGAACATGTTTCCTGCCTCTATCCTGTCCAAACCCTCAATAATCTTATGCGTTTCAATAAGATCCCCTCTCATCCTTCTAAATTCCAGAATATACAAGCCCAGCCGCTCCATTCTCTCAGCATATGACAGTCCCGCCATCCCGGGAATTAACCTAGTGAACCTACGATGCACTCCCTCAATAGCAAGAATGTCCTTCCTCAAATTTGGAGACTGCACACAATACTCCAGGTGTGGTCTCACTAGGGTCCTGTACAACTGCAGAAGGACCTCTTTGTTCCTATACTCAACTTCTCTTGTTATGAACGCCAACATGCCATTCACTTTCTTCACAATCTCAATCTCAAATTGTGGAGTACAGAGGCAAATAAATAAACGATGGGTCTTTGTCCCAAACATTATGGAGGACACCGTCTTCCTCTCATGATTTTATACACCTCTACAAGATCTCCCCTCATCCTCCTTCACTCCATGGAATAGAGTCCCAGCCTACTCAACTTCTCCCTGTAGCTCACACACTCTAGTCCTGGCAACACCCTTGTAAATCTTCTCTGAACTCTTTCCAGCTTGACAATATCTTTCCTGTAACACAGTGCCCGGAACGGACACAATATTGCGGTCTCACCGACGTCTTGTACAACTGCACCATGACCTCCCAACCTCTATACTCAATACTCTGACTGATGAAGCCTTATTGACCACCTTATCCACCTGCAGCTCGACCTTAGAAATAGAGAAAATAGGCGCAGGAGGAGGCCATTTGGCCCTTCGAGCCAGTACCGCCATTCGTTGTGATCACGGCTGATCGTCCCCTATCAATAACCCGTACCTGCCTTCTCCCCATATCCCTTGACTCCACTAGCCCCTAGAGCTCTATCTAACTCTCTTTTAAATCCATCCAGTGACTTGGCCTCCACTGCCCTCTGTGACAGGGAATTCCGCAAATTCACAACTCTCTGGGTGAAAAAGATTTTTCTCACCTCAGTCTCAAATGGCCTCCCCTTTATTCTAAGACTGTGGCCCCTGGTTCTGGACTCGCCCAACATTGGGAACATTTTTCCTGCATCTAGCTTGTCCAGTCCTTTGATAATTGTATATGTTTTTATAAGATCCCCCTCATCCTTCTAAACTCCAGTGAATACATAGAAACATGGAAAAATAGGTGCAGGAGTAGGCCATTCGATCCTTCGAGCCTGCACCGCCATTCAATATGATCATGGCTGATCATCCAACTCAGTATCCTGTACCTGCCTTCTCTCCATACCCCCTGATTCCTTTAGCCACAATGGCCACATCTAACTCCCTCTTAAATATAGCCAATGAACTGGCCTCAATGACCTTCTGTGGCAGAGAGTTCCACAGACTCAACCCTCTCTGTGTAAAAAATGTTTTTCTCATCTCTGCCCTAAAAGACTTCCCCCTTATCCTTAAACTGTGACCCCTTGTTCTGGACTTCCCCAACATCGGGAACAATCTTCCTGCATCTAGCTTGTCCAACCCCTTAAGAATCTTGTAAGTCTCTATAAGATCCCCCCTCAATCTTCTAAATTCTAGCGAGTACAAGCCGAGTCTATCCATTCTTTCCTCATATGACAGTCCTGCCATCCTAGGAATCAGTCTGGTGAACCTTCTCTGTACTCCCTCTATGGCAAGAATGTCTTTCCTCAGATTTGGAGACCAAAACTGTACACAATACTCCAGGTGTGGCCTCACCAAGACCCTGTACAACTGCAGTAGAACCTCCCTCCTCCTATACTCAAATCCTTTTGCTATGAATGCTAACATACCATTCGCTTTCTTCACTGCCTGCTGCACCTGCATGCCTACTTTCAATGACTGGTGTACCATGACACCCAGGTCTCGTTGCATTTCCTAATCGGCCACCATTCAGATAATAGTCTATTTTCCTGTTTTTGCCACCAAAGTGGATAACCTCACATTTATCCACATTATACTGCATTTGCCCACTCACCCAACCTATCCAAGTCACCTTGCAGCTCCTGGCATCCTCCTCACAGCTAACACTGCCCCCCAGCTTCGTGTCATCCGCAAACTTGGAGATATTGGCTTCAATTCCCTCATCCAATCATTAATATATATTGTAAATAGCTGGGGTCCCAGCACTGAGCCATGCGGTACCCTACTAGTCACTGCCTGCCATTGTGAAAAGGACCCGTTTACTCCTACTCTTTGCTTCCTGTCTCCAGCCAGTTCTCTACGCACATCAATACTGAACCCCCAATACCGTGTGCTTTATGTTTGTATACTAATTTCTTGTGTGGGACATTGTTGAAAGCCTTTTGGAAGTCCAGATACACCACATCCTCTGGTTCTCCCTTATCCACTCTACTAGTTACTTCCTCGAAAAATTCTACAAGATTCGTCAGACATGATTTATCTTTCATAAATCCATGCTGACTTTGTCCAATAATTTCACCACTTTCCAAATGTGCTGCTATCCCATCTTTAATAACTGACTCGAGCAGTTTCCCCACTACCGATGTTAGACTAACTGGTCTGTAATTCCCCGTTTTCTCTCTCCCTCCTTTTTTAAAAAGTGGGGTTACTTTAGCTATCCTCCAATCCTCAGGAACTACTCCAGAATCTAAAGAGTTTTGAAAAATTATCACTAATGCATCCACTATTTCTGGGGCTACTACTTTACGTACCCTGGGATGCAGCCTATCTGGCCCTAGGGATTTATCGGCCTTTAATCCATTCAATTTATCTAACACCACTTCACGGCTAACCGGGATTTCACTCAGTTCCTCCATCTCATTTGACCCCCGGTCCCCTGCTATTTCCGGCAGATTATTTATGTCTTCCTTAATGAAGACAGAACCAAAGTAGTTATTCAATTGGTCTGCCATGTCCTTGTTCCTCATGATCAATTCACCAGTTTCTGACTGCAAGGGACCTACATTTGTTTTAACTAATCTTTTTCGCTTACATTTCTATAAAAGCTTTTGCAGTCAGTTTTTATGTTCCCTGCCAGTTTTCTTTCAAAATCTATTTTCCCTTTCCTAATTAAGCCCTTTGTCCTCCTCTGCTGGACTCTGAATTTCTCCCTGTCCTCTGGTAGGCTGCTTTTTCTGGTTAATTTGAATGCTTCATCTTTAGTTTTGATTATCCCTGATTTCCCTTGTTATCCACGGATGCACTACCTTCCCCGATTTATTCTTTTGCCAAACTGGGGTGAACAATTGTTGTAATTCATCCATGCAGTCTTTAAATGCCTTCCATTGCACATCCACTGTCAACCCTTCAAGAATCACTTCCCAGTTTATCTTGGCCAATTCACGTCTCATACCCTCAAAGTTACCTTTCTTTAAGTTCAGAACCCTTGTTTCTGAATTAACAATGTCACTCCCCATCCTAATGAAGAACTCAACGATATTATGGTCACTCTTGCCCAAAGGGCCGCGCACAACAAGACTGCTAACTAACCCTTCCTCATTACTCAATACCCAGTCTAGAATAGCCTGCTCTCTCGTTGGTTCCTCTGCATGTTGGTTTAGAAAACTATTCCACATACATTCCATGAAATTCTCTTCCTCAGCACCCCTGCCAATTTGATTCACCCAATCTATATGTAGATTGAAGTCACCCATTATAACTGTTTTGCCTTTGTCGCACGCATTTCTAATTTCCTGTTTGATACCATCCCCAACTCCACCACTACTGTTAGGTGGCCTGTACACAACTCCCACTAGCGTTTTCTGTCCCTTAGTGTTTCGCAGCTCCACCCATACCGATTCCACATCCTCCAAGCTAATGTCCTTTCTTTCCATTGCGTTAATCTCCTCTCTAACCAGCAACGCTACCCCACCTCCTTTTCCTTTCTCTCTATCCCTCCTGAATATTGAATATCCCTGGATGCTCAGCTCCCAGCCTTGGTCACCCTGGAGCCATGTCTCTGTGATCCCAACTATATCATAGTTATTAATAACTATCTGCACATTCAACTCATCCACCTTATTACGAATGCTCCTTGCGTTGAGATACAAAGCCTTCAGGCTTGTTTTTACAACGCTCTTACCCCTTATACAATTATGTTGACAAGTGGCCCTTTTTGATTTTTGCCCTGGTTTTGTCTGCCTGCCACTTTTACTTTTCACCTTGCTCCCTAATGCAAAGCGAATGGCATGTTGGCCTTCATAACAAGAGGAGTTGAGTATAGGAGCAAAGAGGTCCTTCTGCAGTTGTACAGAGCCCTGGTGAGACCACACCTGGAGTATTGTGTGCAGTTTTGGTCCCCTAATTTGAGGAAGGACATTCTTGCTATTGAGGGAGCCCAGCGTAGGTTCACCAGGTTAATTCCCGGGATGGCGGGAATGCCTTATGCTGAGAGAATGGAGCAGCTGGGCTCGTATACTCTGGAATTGATAAGGATGAGCAGGAATCCTATTGAAATATATAAGATTGTTAAGGGTTTGGACACGCTTGAGGCAGGAAACATGTTCCCGATGTTGGGGGAGTCCAGAACCAGGGGCCACAGTTCAAGAATAAGGAGTAAGCCATTTAGAACGGAGACAAGGAAACACTCTTTCCTCACAGAGAGTGGTGAATCTGTGGAATTCCCTGCCTCAGAGGGCGGCGGAGGCAGGTTCTGTGGATGCTTTCAAGAGAGAGCTAGATAGGGCTCTTAAAAATAGCGGAGTCAGGGGATATGAGGAGAAGGCAGGAACGGGGGTACTGATTGTGGATGATCAGCCATGATCACAGTGATTGGCGGTGCTGGCTCGAAGGGCCAAATGGCCTCCTCCTGCACCTATTGTTATTGTTTATTGTCTCTCTACCAACACTGACCTGTTTGAGGGTGTTTGGGGTCGAGGGGGGGGCAGAGGCTGGGGCTGAGTTCCGGGGGACCCAAGGCAGCGAACCCCGAATCTGAATCCTCGTCTTCAGCCTTCCTCTTCACCCCTAGCACGGCCGACTTCAACTGGGGGAGAGGGAGAGAGGGGGAGAAAGCGAGGGGGGGGGAGAGAGGGGGGGTGAGAGAGAGAGGGGGTCACAGAGATTACTGGGCCCCCAAAATCTCCCATCACCCCCGCTCCACGCTGACCCCTCCACCATGACCCCTAACCCTCATCATAACTGACCCCTCCACTGCCCTAACCTCTGCCCGACCTTCCCCACCACGACCTCCTTCTCCTCCCACAATGCCCTGACCCCTGGCTGACCTCCAGTCCCACCGAACCATGACCTACCTATCTGCCACTGTGACCCCCGACCTCCCATCGGCCTGACCCTCCTCTCCATGCCCTCCGACCCCCCCCACTGACCACCGTGACCTCTGAACTCCCATTCCCCCTTTGACCCCACACTGGCTCCTGGCCCCCCCATTCATGCCCCCTGACCCCACCCACCGCAACCCCTGACCTGAGGGAGGGGCTGAACTCACCGGGAGGGGTGGCAGGCCGCAGCCTGACTGGCCGCAGTGTTGACCCCACTGGTGGGCAGCTCCGGCCAGGCCCGAGCCTGGGGTCTGAGTGGAGGCCGAGGCCTGGAGGACAGTGCCGGGCACCGGGGCCGTCCCCTTCCCCGCCGGGGCCTTCCCCAGGGCTCCCGCCTCTCCCCTCTGGGCCTCCCCCTGCTCCTCGCCCTGCCTCTGGGTCTCGGCCTTCCTCTGGGGCTGCCGCTGGGCCTCGCCATGCGGGGTGGTCTGCCTCTGGGCTTCTCCTTGCCCCAGGGCCTGGTGCGGGGCTTCAGCATGGGCCGGGACCACTTTCTGCACCTCAGCTTGGCT